>JAJAGP010000394.1:0-91721 GCA_025084515.1 Ancistrus triradiatus
TATACACACACATATACACACACACACACACACACACACACACACACACACACACACACCAAAATAGCTCTTTCACTCTACTATACTACAAGAATTAAATCATAGCCATCAACAACCCCTAGAAAACACTCATTTACCAAGAATGCAATCATTCTTTTTTCTTACCACTTCAATATCAAATCTACACTGGTGTGAAAAAGTGTTTGCCCCCTTCCTGATTTCCTATTTTCTTGCACATTTGTCACACAAGTGTTGTGGTACATCATACCAATTTAAATATTAGTCAAAAGACAGCACAAGTAAACACAAAATTCTAAATTCAGTTTTTTAAATTGTGTTTTTTTTTTATTAAGGAAAAAAAAAACAAAAAAACCCTACATGCCCCTGTGTGAAAAAGTGATTGCCCACCCTCTGTTAAAACATAACTTAACTGTGGTTTATCACACCTGAGTTCACCATCTCTAGCCACACCCGGGCCTGAGTGTTGCCACACCTGTTCTAAATCAGGACATCACTTAAAAAAGGACAAAGTGAAGTACACCAAAAGATCCTTAAAAGCTACACATCATGCCGAGATTCAGGAACAACTGAGAAAGAAAGTAATTACGATCTATCAGTCTGGAAAGGGTTATAAAGCCATTTCTAAAGCTTTGGGACTCCAGAGATCCACAGTGAGAGCCATTATCCACAAATGGCAGAGACATGGAACAGTGGTGAACCATCCCAGGAGTGGCCGGCCCACCAAAATTACCCCAAGAGCGCAGCGACGACTCAAAGAGATCACAAAAAAACCCCACAACAACATCCAAAGAACTGCAGGCCTCACTTGCCTCAGTTAAGGTCAGTGTTCATGCCTCCACCATAAGAAAGAGACTGGGCAAAAATAGCCTGCATTGAAGAGTTCCAAGACAAAAACCACTGCTGAGCAAAAAAAACATTAAAGCTCATCTCAGTTTTTCCAGACCACATCTTGATGATCTCCAAAACATTCTGTGGACTGACGAGACAAAAGTTGAACTATTTGGAAGGTGTGTCCCATGATCATGATCACAAACATGCAAAAAAAAAAAAAAAATTCAGGAAGGAGGCAAAACACTTTAGTTCCAAACAAGTCCTTTATAACAGACTGGTTTCATCTCCAGCGTGGAACATTACTTTGAAACCTTTTGTAAAAAATGGGGAACCATAATAAAGACCAACAAACTTACCTTGCTGTCTGTCTGATCCCCAAGTTGAACCTTGAGGAAGTCGGGTGCTTTGTTGTGCCCAGTGGCAGCCGCTATGTGTTCAACCAGAGCAGTTTTACCACATCCAATGGGACCTTCTAGAAGGACGGGCTTTTGGGATGCCACAGCCATGGCAAGCCGCCTGAGATTTTGACACGTCGAGTCCACCAGCACCAAGTTTTTCAAGGACTTCTATAATTAAGAGGACAATTTAAAACCCACCAACCAACCAAAGGTCAAAGTTAAAGAGAACCAGCTAGACTACAAAGGATATGGTCAATACATGGTGTGTCGATTTAACATGTTAAGTTACAGTTGGCAAAAACTCTTACGCCCTACACAGTAGTATGCTAAACCGCATTACACCCAAATCCCACCAGAATTGGCGTAACTTGGTGTAAAAATTGTACTTAGAGATTTATTACAAACTGTACTTAGAGATATATTACATCTCACTAAATAGATGTGGTAACATACGACGGTGTAGCATGTAAAGCATAATTACGCAATAGAACACGAGAGGGAAATGTGGGTTTAAAAATGAGGGAGAGAGAACGAAAGAAAGAGGTAGCTAGCTAGTTAACTGCTAATAAACTAAATCGAAATGGTCAAACAGACAAGTGGGATTTTAGTGCCTTCTCCAGAGGTCAAACCTCTCAAAATATAGCATAGCATTAATGTTACATTAACAATGGTCAATTCTAATTTTTATCTTACTGGCATTTAAAGAATTGAGAAAATGTGGTTGGACTACTAACAATTTATGTTTGTCAATGCAATAAAACTAAGATCACCTGGGACTGTGGTGGCACAACAGTTAATTCAACAAAGACCAGCAGCTCCAGGGTTCAACGCCTTAAACCACACTTGGATAGCACATTGCAAGACCAGATCTAAGTCGCTCAGATAATGGTAGCTGTTATATCCTGTAATACCTGCTCCGCCTGGCGAGGGGTCAGTCTCGGTAAAATCACTCCACATACAGCGGTGACGCACTGAGAGAGGTCCTCAGATACTACTCGACCTTTGGGAACATTATTTCCTCTCTCCAGGTGCCACATCACAGAACCTTGGTTGGCTAAAACCAGAGCTCGCTCGACTTCCAGCTGCTGCGCCTCCTCTAATGACCTAATGATACAGAAACACAGAATCAAGACACCAGTAAGGCAAGTGTGTGTGTGCGTGATACTTCACCCATCATGGAGGAAAGACTGTTCTAACTCGGTTGAAGTGTTTAGAGACTTTTTGTGTAAGTTACTCATATTTATACATACATATATTTCTCCGTTACCTATAACTATATAAATTGGTTCACATTCATTCACTGGGTCTCTTTCATCTGGCTGATCTTTCATGTAGTTCTTAATACCGAATATCAATACATTTCTGGCTTTTCCTTCAAACAAAAGTATCAGTCGTATCAATCACTTGTGTTTTCAGTGGTATCTCTGGCGCATTACGTATCGTTTGCATGCCAGTTTTCTTGTGAAAATACCCTTATATTTACATTAAAATCGCATAAAAAAGACTACATAACTATGGTAATGTCCGGTCCATTGAACTTGTTCACAGAATGCAATGCAGTGAATAAACCAGCACATCCCATTCAGACCCGTATCCACCAAAAAAAATAATAATAATAAAAGAAAATAGCTATTGCTTGATTCTTCTTCTTCTTCTTTCTTCTTCTAGTTCGGCTTCTCCCTTTATCAGGGGTCACCAACAGCAATTTAAACGTTTCCTTTCCACCTCACCCTGTCCTCCACGTCCTCTACTCTCACCCCAACTCCCTCCCTGGCAGATCTTCATTTACCACAACCAAATAAACTCCTCTTTGGTCTTCCTCTGTGTCTCTTTCTTGCCTGGCAGCTCCATCGCCAAACATCCTCCCTACCAATATATCCACTATCCCTCCTCTCTGCTACATGTCCAAAAACCATCTCAGTCTTCCCCTCTCGAATTTGTCTCCCAATTTTCCAACCTGTGCTGTCCCTGTCCCTCTGATGATCGCATTTCCTAATCCTGTCACCCCTAGACACTCCTAAAGAGAACCTCAACATCTTAAGTTCTGCCACCTCCAGCTCTGCCTTCCTGTCTTGTCAGTGCCACTGTCTCTAACCCATACAACAAGGCTGGTCTCACTACTCTCTTATAAATCTTTCCTTTCACTTTTGCTGCGACCCTTTTGTCACACAGCACTCCTGACACTCTTCTCCACCCACTCCATCCTGCCTGTACCCTCTTCTTTACCTCCTTTCCGCACTCCCCATTTCCTTGGACAGTTGATCCCAAGTACCTGAACTCCTGTACCTTTGTGACCACTGATCCCTGTAGCCTGACTGTTCCACCTGCCTCCCTTTCATTTACACACATGCATTCTGTCTATTGCTTGATTGATATATTTTAATGCAAAGTACTAAATGTACCCCCCTCCCCCAACAGTTCACTGCACCAATGAGCTCTTACAGACAAATGGTGGCATTTCTTCGCCATTAAAAGCTTACAATTTTGCCGTACATTTGGCCTATTTTGTTACCAAGAAGGATAGAAAGCTATCCGAATATTAAAAACACTAACTACTTTATAGGATGAGGTACATTCGGATAATGGGGTGTCTCATATCTTTGAATGCATCACATCTTAAAATGACATTGGTAACCTACTTCATTTTTAGATGTAGTATCTCCTCACTGCTCAGAACCTTTCTCAGGAAAATTGTTTTCTGGTTATCGGTCATGTGGGACACCAAAGCAAGGCACTGTGCTGTGTAACTGCAAAAGAAAAACAATTAACATTATATTAATGTTTAAAGCAACTCATTTCAATTCATTATCCCAGCACTGCAATGACTCAGTTCGGCCATGATGCAGGCACAATTGACCGTATCCAAGAGAGGGAAGGCCAGTCGATAAGGATCATCCCCTGGCCCAGCTCTGTGGTTGACTGGAGCACACTCAGATACATGCTGGCCTGCCACCCTAAAGCAGTTCTACATTAAATCCTGGTCAGACATACCCTCGGACTATGACGTCACTTGTTAGCAGCTGAGAGATGCACACACTCCAGTCCCACAAGACGCGAAACTTCTCACAGTCACTCTGCAGGAAACGGAAGGTAGCCCCCATCAGGTCGCGTAGCTTCATGCGCCTGGGGCCGTACTGGATTGAGGCGGCCTCCTCACTAGTGAAGAAGAGTCTCTGAAAGACGGGAGGCACCCTGCTGAAGTACCGCGCTGCAAACCTGCAGGAGAAGTCATAACATACAATTCAAAACAACTCATTTCAAACATTTTAAACAGACTAGCGGGTAAGGTACAGGACTATGGACCAGAAGGCCCAGGGTTCAAATCCCACCTCTGCCAAACTGCCACTGTTGGGTCCTTGAGCAAGACCCTTAACACACAACTGCTTGGATTGTAAGACTGTATGAATTGGAAGTCGCTCTGGATAAGCACGTCTGCTAAATGCTATAAATGTAAATTTCCTCCAAGCTCCTCATTTTCCTCCAATAGCATCACAATGCTAGCTATTTTTTGTGAGAGTCATGCTTGCACAGCTTCAAAGTTTACTTCCTTTGCAGCTTTTTGGAGTAGTTGTGGGCACCCAGACCCACAGCCCTCTCTTACACCTTACAGATTTATTTCTCACGCAACACAGCAATTTCTAACTTGCTCGGGCACAATACTGATCCTCTAGTGTGAGTACACTCTAATAGACCAGCCCACCACCGCAGCCCCATGGGTTTGAGTCCTGGCAGGGCCTTCCAGCTGGATCAGACATCACATGCAGACATCAGTGTCTGTGTCTGAGGGAAGCAAGGTCATACCTTGCTGCAACATCTACCCCTAACCCAGACCTGTAACGGACCGGTGCCCTTGACACACATTTTCTTTGCCCTGTGTTCTCTGGGGCCAGGTACCAAAGCCCACACAATCCTGATTAAGACAGAGCAGAGGTAAAATGTAAAAACAAAAACTCAATTCTACAACATCTAGTGTGCTATCTATTGGTCAGAGTTTTGGTAGTCAGCTGCTTCTTGGAAGAGGTAATCTGAACTTGACAACATCTGGCTATAAAAGCAACTTTAAGCCTGTTCCTGAACTGACTTGGGCAATCAAATTAAATTTCAAAACAAACCCATCTTGGGTGCATGTACACATGTGGCTTCTCTCTACCCCACACAACCTGATACTAAAGAATGCATGAAATGACCTAGTGCAAGTGGGGTCCAAATTACTCCTAGGTGTGAGTGAACGTGAGCTAATAATGCACAAGCTTCTGATGTCCTCTGCAGCACAGGTTGGGCACATTCCAGGCCTACGTATCCACTGCAACCAAAATCATGCCAAATCACTTACTGGTAAGACGAACAGATTTGAAAATTAACACATTTTGTGGCACATGTATTTGTAACGTATAATGATGTTAAGCAAATCTGAGCTCGTCTAGGAAAGCCCCACACTCTGGATGTCTGGACAACCCATCTTTACAGTCTTAAGAAGATAGAGAAAATAAATCCACTCACGCCTGTGCATCAATGGCTGATGTTAAGGAGCTTGCTGAGCGCCACACAAAAAAAAAACACAGGCGCTCATGAAGGTCCGTGGTTGAAGCCGGACGTTCTCTTCTTGATCCGCTCTGACATTCCTCTCTCTAGCAGGTCCACACACAAGTGGTCGCAGGTGACGGGCTATCAGGAGTGTAATACTCCTCTCCACCACATGAGCTGAATCTAAACAGTTCCAGACGGCCTGCCTGTCCTGAGGACTCCATTCTAAAGACAAGCAATAAAGAAAAAAATCATCATCAACTGTTCAAGTTCAAATGGAGGCCAACTAGGTAGGTTGTTGTGCTTTGTGTTTCTGCAAAAAATAGACTGGGTTACATTTTTAATACAACTGTTTTTTTTATGGTGATATGTCAGACATTTAAAAAGATTGCCTTCAAAGTATACTGCCACTGGCTTCCCTCACTGGGGAAATTATCAAATTTAATACAGATGCACTGAATTTCTGGCCACTGAAAGTGTCATTTTTCAGGCCTGAAAAGAAATAAAAGATTTAAAAAAAAAGGTTAATGCCCAGGCTGGGCCAGAGTGTAAGATTGAATGCAGATCGTGAACAGCTTGGAGAACAAAAGCTTGAACCACTTCAGACAAGGAGTTAAAACAGCAGACATTTCCTTTTATTAAGGAAAGTGGGCACAGTTGAGAAGAATCAATACCCTGGCAACAAAGGTTCGGCGGTGCAAGGTAACATACAAACCGTACAACAGGACCTGAAAAAACAGACTGCATGGGAGCACCTGCCTGCTGCCATATCTGCAAATACTGATAAGCAAACCAGCACCAGTTCCCATACACTCTTCCCATAAGGCACTTTCTTTGAAAAAACCTAAAACATTTATGCTCTGAAAAACAGTGCCACCTTTGTACACACTAAAGTGTGCTTCAGTCCATGATCTTCTATCTATTTTTTTCTTAATTTTGTCAAAATTTTCCCACCTGGGCAGATAGAGGAGAGGGTTTTAGATCTGTAAAAGATTAGTATATTAAAAATAATATAAATATTCAATCAATTAAAATATTGTGTTAAAAGATGACCATTTGTGCCGACCACAACACCTCAAATATATTCAGACTTGTTGGGAAGGTCCACACAGCTGGTAAGGTCCACAGGGTAGTTACAGTGGGGCAAAAAAAAAACAGTATTTAGAAAAGTCTCGCCAGTCCCCACTGATTCCAGAAAATCCAGGAAATCACATTTTTGTAAGATTTTTAAAAGAAATTTAATTGTAAAATTATTGTGGAAAATAAGTATTTGGTCAATAACAAAAGTTCAACTCAATACTTTGTAACATAACCTTTGGGGGGGTTGGCAATGACAGAGGTCAAACGTTTCCTGTAAGTCTTCACCAGTTTGCACACACTGTTAGCTGGTTTTTTTGGCCCATTCCTTCATGCAGATCTCCTCTAGAGCAGTGATGTTTTGGGGACTGTCACTGGGCAACACGGACTTTCAACACCCACCACAAATTTTTCTATGGGGTTTGAGGTCTGGAGGACTGGCTAGGCCCACCTACCTTCAGGGACCTTGAAATGCTTTCATGAAGCCACTCTTTCGTTGTCCGAGTGGTGAAGTTTGGGATCATTGTCATGTTGGAAGACCCAATCCAAGTTCCATCTTCAGTGCTCTCACTGATGGAAGGAGGTTATGGCTTAAATCTCACGATACATGGCCCCTGTTCATTCTTCCCTTAACACGAATCAGTTCGTCCTGTTTCCTTTGCAGAAAAACCGCCCCAAAAGCATGAGTTTTCCACCCCCATTGCTTCACAGGAGGTAGGTGTTATTGGATGAAACTCAGCTGCCTTTTCCTCAAACACGACGAGTTGAGTTTTACCAAAAAAGTTCTTTTTGGTTTCATCTGACCACATGATATTCTCCCAATCTCTTAGGATTCATCCATATGCTCTCAGATGTAATGGCTTAAGCAGGGGAACAACACCTGCTCTGGCAGGATTAAGTCCCTCTCAAAGTAGTGTTTTACTGATGGTAGCCTGTGTTACTTTGGTTCCCAGCTCTCGAAGTGTGGTAGCTCTCTGCAGGTCATTCATCAGGTCCCTCCGTGTAGTTCTGGCATTTCTGCTCAACATTCTCATGATCATTTTAACTCCATGGGATGAGAACTTGTGTGAGTCCCCAGATCGAGGGAGATTATGAAAGGTCTTGTATGTCTTCCATTTTCTTACAATTGTTCCCACGGTTGATTTATTCACGCCAACCTGCTTGCCTATTGTAGATTCACTCTTACCAGCCTGGTGAAGGTCTACAATTTTCTTCCTGGTGACCTTCAAAAGCTCTTTGGTCTTGGCCATGGTTGAGTTTGGACTGTTTGAGGCTGTGGACAGGTGTCTTTTATACAGATAATGAGATCAAACAGGTGCCATTAATACAGGTAGCGAGTGGAGGACAGAAGAGCTTCATAAAGAAGAAGTTACAGGTCTGTGGGAGCCAGAAATCTTGCTTGTTTGTAGGTGACCAAATACTTATTTTCCACCATGATTTACAATTAAATTATTTTAAAATCCTACAATGTGATGTTCTGGATTTTTCTCATTTTATCTCTCATAGTTGAAGTGTACCTATGATGACAATTACAGATCTCTCTCATCTTTCTAAGTAGGAGACCTTACGCAATCAGTGGCTGACTAAATACTTTTTTGCCCCACTCTATTACCAGAGTTATAGTAACACTGGTTAACAACAAATTTGTCCCCATATGTTTTCAGAATTTCTCCATTTTGTTTTCAATATACTAGCCTATCGTTATGTTTGACTGCTCCAGACCACTCTATGTGGGGATCGAACTCAGGATCTTCTTTCTGTGAGGTGACAGTGCTACCCAACGAGCCACCAATATCATTATGTATAGTACATACAGGCATGCCTTGCTTAATGTTTTCTGAAATTACATATTATGTGATCTGGATATTGCATGAATACTATAGACAGTTACAATTGCTTGGATTGTAAGACTGTACCAATTGTAAGTCGCTCTGGATAAGGGCGTCTGCTAAATGCTGTAAATGTAAATGTAAATATGAAATGGGATACTAGTATTGACTCAACAGACAACATAGTGCAGTGTTTTCCATACATTGATTTATTTAATATCAACACTGGGGTTGTGCTAAAACAAACAGATACAAATAGAACATTTATTGTTGTGATACACTACATCGACTTTCAGCCCAAAATTTAGATTTTTTTGAAAGAAGAAAAATATGCATGGTATTGCAATGTATTGTGATGTAATCGTATCGTGACAGATGTATCATGATGTGTATTGTGAAGTGATTTCCAATAATCAACACTGAACTCCACATACTGATTTTCTATTTTTATTTTACATTTACAGCATTTAGCAGATGCCCTTATCCAGAGCGCCTTCCAATTGATACAAATCTTACAATCAAAGCAATTGTGGGTTATGGGTCTTGCTCAAGAACCCAACAGTGGCAGCTTGGCAGAGGTGGGATTTGAACCCAGAACCTTCTGGTCCAGAGTCCAGTACCTTACCCGCTTGGCTACCACAGTCCATTTTATTAATTTTATTTTAGTAATTTTATTGTTTAAGATGGGTAAAATAATTTGACTATAAAGGCACATGCAATGCAATGATTCGCTCAGGCCCTAGGTACAGGTGCTCCCAAATTTTTAGAATGGGGTTACGTTCCGATAAACCCATCCCAAGTCCAATGTATCGTAAACCATGGAGTTAAGTATGTATACTGTATATTGTAGCGTGGTCTACCTTAAACATGTTTTAAGCACTTACTTTAACTACAGTTAGGCAAAATCATTAACACAAAGCTTATTTTATAATACACTATTGAATATGTCATTTATTGAAAGTGAAAAACAAGAGTCCATTGGCCCTGCTGCTCAGCTCGGTCAGCTGAAATTCAAAATTCAGGATATGATTTCTGCTGACTGTATATTTATGTGTATTATCATTGCGCTTTTTTTTTTTTTTTTTTACACACACACTAACACATTTTATGGGATGAGAAACTTTTATGTGACAGTGCAACATATTTCCTATTGCATTTATGACATGAGCTGGTATTTCAGACGAGTGCAGGAACTGAGAAGCCTGCAGAAACTGTGAAACATGAACAAGTCATGAGAAGCAAGCACATTCAACTCTGCTTGCTGTGTTACAAAGAACCCGTTCATGTTTCTCTGCATGTTTCAATTCCTACGGTGTGAAGAGAACTCATAGATCACCCCTCAGATTGCTACTTCTGCCTGACAAACATAAATGGTAGAACATCCAAATCCAAACATACTGTTAAATACCCTCATTTTACCATCTGCTATGACCTGTGCCAGAACCTCCAAAAAACACGTCACTGAGTGACAGTGGGTGTGAAACAGTTTGTACATATTTTAGTGTAACAACAGCCTTATTTGAGTGATGACTGCACATTTCTTGTAAAACATATACTAATTGCTCTGTCACTTAAAAACCAAGCCTGACAGAAAAATTCTAAAAACACATTTGTGGTTGGTGGGCTAGTGTATAAGACCGCTGTGCCACAAAATGTAACACAATCTTAGGGAACCCTATGTGCAGCAGTTGTACACAATATTGTTGTGTCCTAATGAGTGGGCGCTATTCCATATGATCCACTAGGGTCTCAGAGCTTAGTGGGCTTATCATTGGTTCAGCAAAATTTGCAGAAATGCGAGAGATTTAACTTTGCAGCAGGCAGAAGACCAGTTAACTTCTGTTCATTCAGAAAATCAACAGAACATGTCATTAGATCAGATGAGTAGTGCACTCACTTTGGCATGAGTGGGTACTGAGGATGAAAACCACGTGTATTGTGTACACAACGTTTCAACACCGATCCACGTTCTTAGTATTTCAGAACTATAAGAAATGATTATTCATAATACGAATACTATTATAATTCCTGTACAAGTTGTGGTGGTTCATTAAGAGTTCACAATGTAAACACCAGCAAGAGCAACCCCAGGCTAACGGGAATGCACTGTGGTATATAAACCTATACTTCATGAGCTGATTTATAAGCTGTACGTGTGTTTCGAAGCTTACCTGTTTGGAGAGATATTTGCTGAGCTCGCTGGGCTTCTGCTCGATGTGCAGAGCGATGGAGCTCAGTGCATTCAGGCTCAGCTCCACACTCTCCATACTGTCGCGAGCCGCGCACATCTCCACCACCACGTGCGTTCTAATCAATATTTACACGCTGCTTAAAACGGAACGGAGTCTCGGGATGATCATAGCCGGTCCTGATCGCGGCGCAGGGTTGAGAAGATCATATCAGCGACCACGTTAACGTTCACGGTCCCTTCTCTTCCCTTCAGTGTTAAAGCTCACGTCCACATGTGCGCGAAGAAAAGATCACTTCCGGATCATTGCAAAGCTCGCTCACGCTTGCGCCGTATGCGGGAAAACACAAAAATAAAACAGCCGCTAAAAATAAATAGGCTACATAAGTAATTCAATTTAAAAGCGATTGATTCCTAAATAAATAACTACACACGTTCACACAACTTCAGAATAAATATATAAATAATGAATAAATAAATATATCAATATACCAAGTCAGTAACCCAAATAACCCTTCTGAACAGCAAAGATTTGCCGTTACAAAAAAAGAAAATGTAAATAATTGAAGCACAAAAATCTTACAACTCAAAATAAAATAATCTACACCTGAGAGGAAGGGACACTACAGATAAATAAACCATGTAACTAATTAATTTAAAAGCAATAATGTAAATTAAACAATAAGTATCCCAAATAAAGCCAGGGGAAGAAACATAAAGCTCCATAGCAGCAAAAATAAATGGGTAAGAATAAGCAAAAAAGTAAATGGCCAAGGCACCAAAGTCACATCGGTTTCATTGCAATTAAACAAAGTGAACTCCAGAAGAAATTAAATATAAATAAATAGCCTAAATAATAAATAAATAAATAAATGGCCCAAATCAATCAGTCAATATATTTAAAAACCCAATTGCAAATAAATAAATAAATAAAAATAAAGCAGAGGAACATATAATAAAGAGCAGGAAAACAGCAACATGGTAACAAAAAATAAAGAAAAATAAAACAATGTAAACATACCATAAACAGAAAACAAAGCCAAAGAGATTGAAAATAAGCAGAAAACTATTTATCGAAAAGTGAAAATCTTAGACAAATAATACATAAATAAAACCAATAACCTTATTAAAAAATAAATAATGAAATAATAGATCATTTACTCCAGAGCAGCAAAAAAAAAAAAAAAAACAGTCACATTGGGTCAGAAAAACAAAAAGAAGAAAATTGTAAATAGACAAAGCCAATTAGCTAATGACACTAAAAATAAAATGTAAAAAATAAATTAATGATGGCGCAGTGGTGTATTGGTTAACAAAGTTTCCTCCTATTTTCTCCCATTAATTTTACAAATTAAATTAGGGTTTATACAAAGAGGTTTAAAACAAATTTTAAAATATACTATACGAATACTTTGTTGTGTTGTGCTGCACTGAATATACACTTTATTTTGTGTAACTATTATGTACACTTTTATTTTGTCTTGAGCCGATATTGAGATGGTTTGGTAATATGCAGAGGAGGGATGTGGGATAGCCTTTCGGGGAAAGAATGGTGAGGATGGTGACAACAGGCAGGAGGAGAAAAGAAAGGCCAAAGGAGAGGTTCATGAGTGTGGTGAAAGAGGGCATGCAGGTGGTGTAACAGAGGGAGATGCAGAAAACAGGGTGAGATGGAGACAGATAATACTCTGTAGCGACCCCTAAGACTCCTTAGGTTATGTGTATTTTTGTGATTGTGCTGATTTATTTTTTTTATTTTGTCTCACTTTATGTGACCCTGGAAGAATTTAAAAAATAAATAAATTTGTTATTTTTGTTGTGCTTGTTTTCTTCCCTGTATAGGTAATTACATTTTGGCACCTTTGAATATTATTAGTCTATGTTGTTGTTGTTGTTGTTGTTGTTGTTTTTCTATAACGTGTAATTACAGAGATTGATAGCTCTTCCTGTGACTTAATTATATAATATTATTGTTTATTAATATTATTGTTATTAATGCCATATATAATATACTTATTAAATTAAAATGTTCTTTTTTCTGTCAGTTCGTGTTTTGAAAGTGCCAAAATCTTTGCAGGTTGCTCTTAAGCGCGGAGCTTGAGAGACCGCGGGAAAATGTTGTCACTTCCTGTTTTGCGAAGGCGTTCAGGTGGCGCGACAGTTTTTGGAGCCATGCAAGGATTGATCCTGAAATGGTAAATACTGGTACAACAGCAGTTTATTTACAGCGCAATTCCATGTGAATAATATGTGAATTTTGTAGCAATGCGATGACTTACTGAGCATGGGTAAAGATTTGGTTCTACGGTTCACGTTCCAGTTTTTAGCTCGGTACAGCCAGCTAGCTATTGTATCAGGCTGAAATACAAATGGGCTTTTCCTCCCTATACAAGTGCACTACATACAGTATGCAACGAGGCCTTCTATAGCCTAGATAATAGTGCACTATGTAGAGTTGGTCGTTATTTGGTATTTGGTCTGTGTTGCTAACGTTGGATAACAGGTTGTCAACTTGGTGTGAATTAGTGTTTAATAATTGACCGTTTGTTCTTCTTGGTTTAGATTGTTCAGTGTTTATCCTTTCCACGAACAGCAATAAATTCCATTTATCGTCATATTTGTTCGGAATTTAGTGTTGATAATAAATGTAATCTGTAAATATGCATCAGTTTTGATATTTTGATGTCAAAATATCAGCGCTTTACATAGAATCTGAAGTCTTACTGAAGCTGATATTAAAACAGATGAATGAAAGTAATCCTCAATTATTAAGGAAATCGGCTGAAAATCTATGAAACCTATAATAACAACAAATTTCTTTAATGAGCTCAAAAGACCCAGGAGCTACTGTACGTAAGCCTAGTTAAACAAGCCGGTTTCTAATCTGGATTTATAAACACCTTCAGGTCTTGAGTTCCCAGTGTAATCTGGATCACTATTCCATAGTTTGTGCCATTCAAAAGAAATACTTCAGCAACTAAATTGTAACCAATCGTAGGGATGAATAGAAGACTGTGATGGTCTATACTGCTATAGGACATCAGTAAAATATGCCATAACTAAACTATGTAGAGTTTTCTGCATCAATTGTAGGACTTTTAGTCTAGCAAACGTAGGGATGCAGCTAGCTAACATGTAACTAACAGGTGTTGAGCCTCTGACTCGGAGTCTTTAGTGTGTGAGCCACAAAGTCTCTAGCGTCAGGGTACGAGTATAGTGTTGAGTCGATTCACTGGTGCCCAAGTGAAGTCTCTAGTATGTGGGTCAGCAGTTTTTTTTATTTATTTTTTATTGTGTGTTGTTGTGGCAGTATCTTATCGGTCCTGCCTCCTTTTCTTGGGTCAACGTAGAGTATAGACGTCCTGAACCTGTTTTGTATTAAAATGTCACTGCTACTGCTGATGTTCTTTACCAGTCCCATGGAACAGTAAATGTTCTAGGTTTAATTCAAACATTAACTTCTGTGTTTTCTTCCAGATTATCACTATAAGCACTGAGAAAGGAATTGTGCAGTATATTTCCTTCAGACTACTCAAGTACAGCATTTAATAGCTGACAGAAATGGAGGCGAGTGAAATAGATGAGCTTTATGGTGATCTTGATCAGGAGCCTCGTGGTAAGCTTAATGTCCACATCATTTACAGACTGCTTCTTAAGAAAATGGGTCACTGTTTAAAAACACTAATGACTTTCCCCAGATTTTTGGTGGTCAGTGTGGAAATGTCCACTGCCATTTTTTTGTACTTATCTTAAGTGTTGCCAGTAATTCTCGACATGACTCTGTGTGTCCTCTTACTCAGGTTATAGTGATGCTGTTCTGAATAATGATGAAGACTCTGTGGATATTTACTCAGGACTGGAGGACAGTCCAAGGAGCCATGGAGAGAATGGTGAGTTGATCAGCTTCATTTCCCATTTCATATTACCCATTGTTTATTTACCATAGCAACTGTAAGGTCTGTTGGTGTCGTTTGATATTGTACAAGCGGGACTGTGGTAGCCTAGCGGTTAAGGTACTGGACTCTGGACCAGAAGGTCCAGGGTTCAAATCCCACCTCTGCCAAGCTGCCACTGTTGGGTCCTTGAGCACTTAACTACTTGGATTGTAAGACTGTATCAATTGTAAGTCACTCTGGATAAGGGCGTCTGCTAAATGCTGTAAATGTACAAGTGAACTACAGATTGTTTGAACACCGTGTTTACTTGCATTATTATAATCTGTTCATTATTAGTTAACCAGTTACCTGATTATATATTGGTCATGTAAGCAGCATCTACTTTTAAGGTAACCACTAGGTTTGGGCCCGTAATGAAATTTTAGACAAGTGATTGCCGTCTGAAGAATTGTCATGATAAACAATATTTTCATGATCCAAATTCATAATTACTTGTAATGATGTGTAAATTGAACTTTGTTTTGGTTTTGGTTAAATCATTGTAACGTTTCTGCAGTCAGTCCACTGACAGAACGACTCGCCCTGTCTTTAGTGTCACGCTGCTGATTTTCCTGTAAAACTAAAGAGGTCTTGCTAACATGCTTGTTCAAAAGCATAGACTGTTTCTGTCAACAAAGTGTCATGGGAATTTATATAACATGTGTCTGGTGCACTGCCTGCAGCATTTTTGGGACGTGTTTGTTGTGCTCCACTTTAAATTATCCTCATTGATCTTCCACTCTTGAAGTACAGATTGAATTCCCAGATGCCATGTGATATTGTTGGCTTCGCTGCTTCTTTGTTTGGTTGAAGCCAAAATATAACACTAGTGTGCAAGCATTCCTCCTTTTGGACAAGTCTTACACTCTCTTGGGAAGTGGATCTCTTACCAGAGGTTTTCATTTGCATTTACCCCAGCATTCTTTGCCATGTTTAAAATAAACGTTATAGTCTTTCCAAGTGGTGTTTAAACTCTATGTACTGTAGAATTATGTGCATTCACAAAAGTCAGTGTTGGTAGTATTAACATATAGAGCCATAAACTGTAATGTAGTGGTCAGTTAATGTTAACGGAACTGATAAAAACTAATAATATTAAACGAGACACAGTTGCTGAACTTGTATGAACATTTGTTTCCGCTATAAAAATAATGTCTTTATTATAAATAAAAAACGAATAAGATTTATTGCACTTAACAAGAACATTTATTATCAGATAACAGCATTGTCTTGTTTTTTGGGGGAAAAAAACATATGTACATATTTGCAAAAAATAAACAATGTGCTTATGGTAGCAGCTTATTTTATGTTAATCCCAGTTATGAGCAGCACGTTGTCATAAATGTAACCACCCTCACTGAATGTTCTCTCTGCATCTCTGTTTTCAGTCACTCAATAGTCCCAGTTCATGAGCTGCAAGTTATATTGCAGGAAAACAAAGTTTCTCTGCATTTTCTCCACTATTTTTGCATATCGACCTTGAGTGTGCAGATATCGGTGCAGACGAATGGCATAAATCAGCCCGGATAATCTTAGTACAGTGGTGTAAAAGTGTTTGCCCTCTTCCTGATTTCCTATTTTTTTCATGTTTGTCACACTTAAGTGTTTCATAACATCAAACCAATTTAAATATTAGTCAAAAGACAACACAAGTAAACACAAAATGCAGTTTTTAAATGAAGGCTTTTATTATTAAGGGAGGCCCTACATGGCCCTGTGTGAAAAAGTGATTGCCCCCTAAACCAATAACTGGTTGGGCCACCCTTAGCAGCAACAACTGCAACCAACCATTTGCGAGAACTTGCAACGAGTCTTTTACAGCGTTATGGAGGAATTTTGGCCACTCATCTTTGCAGAATTGTTGTAATTCAGCCACATTGGAGGGATTTTGAGCATGAAGGGCCTTCTTAAGATCATGCCACAGCATCTCAATAGGATTCAGGTCAGGACTTTCGCTAGGCCACTACAAAGTCTTCATTCTGTTTTTTTCAGCCATTCAGAGGTGGATTTGCTGATGTGTTTTGGATCATTGTCCTGCTGCAGAACCCAAGTTCATTTCAGCTTGGAATTTTTGGTAGACAACAGAATTCATAGTTTCATTTATCACAGCAAGTCTTCCAGGTCCTGAAGCAGCAAAACAGCCCCAGACCATCACACTACCACCACCATATTTTACTGTTGGTATAATGTTTTGTTTCTGAAATGCTGTGTTACTTTTACGCCAGATGTATTGGGACACACACCTTCCAAAGAGTTCAACTTCTGTCTCATCAGTCCGTAGAATGTTTTCCCAGAAGTCTTGGGGATCATCAAGATGTGTTCTGGAAAAACTGAGACCAGTTTTATTGTTATTTTTGCTCAGCAGTGGTTTTTGGCTTGGAACTCTGCCATGCAGGCCATTTCTGCCCAGTCTCTTTCTTATGGTGGCGGCATGAACACTGACCTTAACTGAGGCAAGTGAGGCCTGCAGTTCTTTGGATGTTGTTGTGGGGTCTTTTGTGATCTCTTGGATGAGTCGTTGCTGTGCTCTTGGGGTAATTTTGGTCGGCCGGCCACTCCTGGGATGGTTCACCACTGTTCCATGTCTTTGCCATTTGTGGATAATGGCTCTCACTGTGGATCTCTCGAGTCCCAAAGCTTTAGAAATGGCTTTGTAACCCTTTCCAGACTGATAGATCTCAATTACTTTCTTTCTCAATTGTTCCTGAATTTCTTTGGATCTCGGCATGATGTGTAGCTTTTAAGGATCTTTTGCTGTACTTCACTTTGTCAGGCAGGTCCTATGTCAGTGATGTCCTGATTGAGAACAGGTGTGGCAATAATCAGGTCTGGGTGTGGGCTAGAGACAGTGAAATCAGGTGTGATAAACCATAGTTATGTTTTAACAAGGGGGGCAATAAATTGTGTCCACACAGGGCCATGTAGGTTTGGATTCTTTTTCTCCCTTAATAATAAACACCTTCCTTTAAAAACTGCGTTTTGTGTTTACTTGTGTTCTCTTTGACTAATATGTAAATTGGTTTGATGTTTCGAAACTCTTAAGTGTGACAAACATGCAAAAAAAAGGGAAATCAGGAAGGGGCAAACACTTTTTCACACCACTGTATATCATTAAAGACTATAGTGATATCCCATAGTGTTGATCGTTGACCTAAACCTACAAACCACTTTCATAGTACTAAATAGTTTGTCAAATTAGTAAATTACCAATGTTGGCACTACACTGTTGATATACTATTTAATGTTCTGGTATCTATTTTGGAACATAGCTTAAGACACTACAGACAGGACAGCAACTACGTTTTTGCTATTTTAATCGCTCATACATCTAAAGTACCTCCATTGATTGTTGTCAGTATTGTATCTCTTGCCATTTTTAAATAATTCTGTGCATGTATTCTCACTCATGCCTGCATGATCCGTTATTGCAGCTGCATTTTCTGTCTTTAATATGACTTGTACTAGTGCTGTGTTGACTGTCTTTGTTTTCACTCAGGCAAAAGTAGAGCTTTCTCCTCACCACGGAGGTCAAAAGTATCTATGGATTTGTATGAGGAACTCCTTACAAAAGAGCAGGAGGAGAAAGAGGCGACTTATAATGAGGTTCTAAGCCTTTTTATATAGGAGCATGATATTAATGTAACCGTTATTAGTATTCACTCTAAAAAGAAGTCATTTATGTTACAGCTGAAAAGTAAATTTGATGCCGCTCAAAACCATGTACAGGAATTACTCGCAAAGTTGCAGCAGATGCAAACACAGGTGTGTGCTGTTTACTTTTAGAATATAAGTGGTATTTTTCTATTTTTTTTTTTTTTATTACAGCCATAAATATTGCAGTACAGCTTTGCGCCATTTGACCTCTGCATCACGTTCTGTATAATAGGATGCTGACCAAAATGGGCATTGACCGAACAGTGCCATAGCCTCAGGGTGGTTTAGGTACTTTGCACAGTGTTTCATTTTAAACAGTAATATTAATTGAAGTATTATAAATATTTAATTATAGTAACTCTGCTGTACAGCAACAGTAACTCTTAATCTTTGTATCTTATAAATTCAAAACCTGCAATTCTCCCTTTTTTTTTCACAGAAGAAATGTCATGAGTTTTGATTGGTATTAGTTTAGTTTTCTTTCATTCAGACGTGAATTAGATGTATATAGAGAAAATAAAAACGTGTCTTTATAAAGCGGATGGACATTAAACGGTGCTTGCCTGTACTGCATAGATAGTTTGATGGGTTGGGGGGAGGTGGGTGTTAAAATAAAATTAACTTATTTGAGGGAAGACGCAACAGAAACAAAGAATTTCTTTCTGTTATAGAACTCAAGTTTACACAAGGAGAACACCCTCCTGAAGAAAAACATATGTGCACTTATCAAGACTGCACGGATGGAGATCATCAGGAAGGATGATGAGATAACCAAATTAAGCAAAAGGTTGTTATTGGTGGATTCTTTCATTTTTAAACTGAATAAAAATGAATACTGTTCTGTATCAGCCAAACATTTTTCCAGGAAATCTATGATCACTGTTTCCTGTGAGGTATCAAAAAACAGTTTTTCATTATATTCATAAAACACAAGCAAAGATGTACTAATAAAATCAAATTTTTTTTTGTATGTTCAAAATTCCAGTTTGGAATTCAGACAGTTGTTTTTATTTCATTGCATCACTAATTAACTCTCTGTCTTTTCTGGATGCTCATGCAGATCTGGCCGGGGTATTTTCCATATGTCTGGTCTGGATATAAGTCCAGTCAGCACTAATCATGGCTTGAACAGCAGAGGGTTGCAGTATCCAAAAGGAGGCCTAGAGTTATCACAGCATAAAGATGGAAGCAGTGTGGTGAATCAACTTGGCCAATCTACACCGGATGCTACGCAGTCACATCCTGTGGCACTCCGACAGTGCAACCTTAACCTGGAGAGTCCTCTGAATTGTCAAAATAAAGATCGTGGCGGTATGGAATCGCAGTCAGATTCTCACGCACGAGATCGCAGAAAATCGATCGACCCGGCGAATAGCAAAGAAAGGGATAAGTCACGCAGTTCTGGCTATGACAGAACATGTCATTCCAAAGAGGTGGACATTTTGGAAAAGCTTCAAACCACCATGGATAAAAATAAATCAGAGAAAGGACAGGAATCTATAAAAGAAAGTTGCGCAGCAAGCAAAAGCCAAAATCAGCAACACAGCAGTTCTGTAATAACTAGGAGATCTGGGCGGTCAAGGAGTCCTACTTTTCAAACACAACATAGCTTCTCGTCTGAATCCAGCTTGCATTCATCCAAACTACCGTCTAAAGTAACTGAAGATGCACAGCACAGGAAGGAAAAAGCCCAACATAACCAAGCTGAGAAAAGACAAAGGACAGAGGTGTGTGGAAGCAGAAGTGAAAAAGGTGACTCTGAGAAGTCAGGTGCCTCTCTTGACCAAAGTATGGAGAAAAGATGGACCAGGGAGCATCACCGAAAAGAGGAAAGAAGGCATGAGGATGTGATGAGTTCGGAGAAAAAATGCACCAGAAGTGATGCGATCAGGGAGGGTGAGGTAAAGAAGACGCATGAAAGAAGGAATAGACACAATGGAAGCAGCAGAGATGACAAGAGAAGCACCAGATCTGAGGCCAGCAAAGAACCTGAGCGACAGAGTTCAAAAAAGAGTGATAAAGGAGCACCTGATAAAGCCAAGGAGAAACAAGTCCCGGGTTATAGAGACAAAGGCCATGGAGATGTTTCTGAAAACAGACGAAGTGATGCTTCTGTTAAACCTGATTTGAGAAAAGATCATGACAAAAGGAAAAGCTCTAGCAGATCGGAGGAACAGTTACTCCAGTGCAAATCATCCAAGAGTCGTGATGATTCTAGAGATAGTAAAAGACTCTGTGCAAGTGCTGATAGGAGTAGTGTCAAAGAGAAACATGCAGTTATTGATTATGAGAAAGGCAGAGTGAAGAGTGACAAAAAATCAAACAACAATGCAAGATCATCCTCTAAAGAGAAATCCAAAAATGATAAAAATGGGAACATTACAGCTGCCTGCAAGAAGTCTCCAAAAAGATTAACCACCAGTTCTCGCACTTCTTCTGGGTTAGAGGAGAGCAGTCCAAAGAGAAAATTAAGTTTCATGGAGACTCTAAACCTCACTCTATCACCAATTAAAAAGCAAACCAACCCTGACAAAGCTAAGGAGCAACTTCAGCCTCCTGCTGCCCTTGAAACTGATTCGGCTGAGGACAGAGTGTTGTCTGAGCTTGGAGAAGAATTCTGCGTTGTTGATGAAACAGAAAACACACAACATTCAGTTGAGGCTATTGACAGTCTGGCAGCCGTGACAAGTGAGACTCTGCAGCTTCACCCTGCCGATGCAGACACACAGCCTAGTAAGGATCAGGATGTAACTCCTGCTTCTAAAGAGTCACCTTTATTAGTTAACGAAAAAGAACTGGAACTTCCCAAGAATTTGGGTGGAGACAGGTCTGACCATCCAGCTGATAAAGTATGTATGGATGCAGAGATGAAAGAAATGGAGCCAATTACAAAAGCCGGTGAATCCTGTACTACTATTTCTCGAAACAGTCCAGATTCTCAAGGTGTGGTAGATCGGAATCATTTACCTCCGGAAGGATGTGAACCTCTTGACAGTTTTTCGGCTCCATCCGCTGATATGTGCAGTGAACAAAGTAAAGAGGCTTCTGTGAATGAAATTGCTGTTAGTAAGGATTCTAGTAAAGAAAACCAATTGGATAATAAACATGAGCCCACACCACAGGTTCAAAATGATTTGCTACAACAGGAGGTGTCCACTTCAGTTGAGGTCAAAGTTTCTACCAAGCCTTGTTCTGATAACGTCTCTGTGGTTCTGGATGGTGTCTCTAGTACAGTCACAGTGGACACTGACTCTCATATAAAGAACTGCAATAAGACACAAGCAACAGCTAGCTCAGACTTGGGGCTTACAAAAGTTCTTTTACAAGAAAACCCAGATGCATTACAAGAACCACCTGCTGAGGCTCCTAGCATTAGCCCTGCCAGCGGAGAAGAGGGAGTACCACCTGAACTAACAAGCTGTTCAGAACCTGATTCAACAGAGAATCAAGAGAAGAACATCAAGCCTTCCACTTCAGTAGTTCCACCTGATGAAGATTCTATGATGCGCACATTGTGCAGTATTAAAGTAATTCCAGAAGCCATAAGTCCTCTTACAAGTCCGGTCCGGCAGATGAAGAAAGGCCAGCAGCAATATTTGGGAAGGGAGCACAATGTCAAGAGTCTTAGCAAAGGTCAGTATGCTCAGTCCCCAAATACTGCTCAGTTTCTACTCCTTGCGTTTTGCATGGAGGGATTGTAAGCATGCCTCACAGGCCTAAAACATGGCTTTTTGCTTCACTGAATTAAGCTACAATATTTTCCTGTGCAATAAACACCTTAAGGTAGTAGCTTAAGATACCTTAACACATATATCATGAAACATCTGAAGAAACTTGGAATTATTGTCCTTCAGGAAAACAACAGTTTTTAAATGCTTGCAGAACATTCATTCATTCATTTTCTGATATGCGTAATCCTTGGTCAGGGTCGCGGGTAAGCCAGTGCCAAGCCAGCAACACAGGTACAGCCCTATCCTAGGGCACCTTAGAAAGTCCACTTAACCTAACACGCATGTCTTTGGACTGTGTCAGGAAAGCAAAGTACCCAGAGTAAAACCCACACAGACACAGAGAGGACCAAGGTTACTTCACCTGAGATCGAACCCAGGACCTTTTTGCTGTGAGATGACAGTGTTACCAACTAGGGCCGCAACAACGAATCGATAAAATCGATAATAATCGATTATTAAAAGTGTCAACAACGAATTTCATTATCGATTCGTTGTGTCACATGATTTGTGTGTCCCCCGCCTTATCATATCCGCTTACGTTACTTGCGGCACTTCGTCAACGCTGGAAAAAAATACGAGCGATTGAACGGAGCGAGGCGGAGCCGGCGCGGATGCGGAATCTTCAAAACATAACCGACGCAGAGAAGGTTTGGCTTAAGTCCTCAAAAGTGTAGTAACATGTGTAACATGCAAGCTTTGCAAAAGAGATCTGACCAGTGCTGATACAGCCTTTGAAACGAAACGAAAACATGTTGCAGTCACCGATGAGGATGAAGGGAGCTCAGCAACAGCGTAAGTCACCACAATATCCCGAGTTTGTTCCGTTTTGAAGTGAGGAAACGTAACGGCGCACTCACACTATGCGAACCGGAATAGCAGGGTTGATGCTGGTTAGCTGGATAATGACAGTGATGTAGTTAACAGAGACAGATATCCTATATTGGCCAAGCTAGCCAAGTCCTATTTATGCATTCCTGCTACTTCAACACTGTCTGAGCGTCTATTTTGTGCGGCAGGAAATATAGTCTCTAAAAAGAGAGCCAGCTTTAGCCAGGAGCATGTTGACATGCTAACGTTTTTGGCTTGCAATGCAAAGTTCCTAAAGAAAGAGCGTGAATGAGTTGTATGTAGTGTTTGCATCAGAGATGCACTTATTTTTCTTTATTATTTAATTTATTTAAATTTATTAATAAATTTAATTTATTATTATTCATTTATTGTAAGCACTTATTTGCTCTGTTATTTAATGTTATATTTCTGAATAAAGACATGGAAAGGTTTTGTTGTTTAACCCGATTCATCGATTAATCGAAAAAAATAATCGACCGATTAATCGATTATTAAAATAATCGTTCGTTGCAGCCCTACTACCAACCGAGCCACCCTGTCGCCCGGTTGCAGAACAGCGCTGCTCTGCTTCACAAATGTTTTAATGAATGGCATGAAAGCTATGGTCACTGAATATGTTATCGTGTTGTCTTAAACGTAGTCCTGCATTTTCTGTAAAATATTATCGTGTAACAGAAATGTTAAAATGCATTTTTCAGATTTCTCTTCAACCATTACGACAAGACTGGATGCTGATACAACAAAGATGGACATGAACAAAGAGAATGAGAGGCCTGATTCTTCAGTCATCACTAGTGTGCAAAAAGACCAGATGGAAGCTCTTTCCTCTACTGGAGCAGAAGAAGAACTGGAAGAGGGGGAAATAATCAGTGAGAGCGATGAAGAGGGAGCTCTATTCATTCAGAGTCCTCCAAATAAAAACCGGAGACTATCTTCAAGGATCCAGTCAAGTCCCAGAACACCAAGGCTGGAGAAAACAAATCAGATGAAAGCAGCTGTTACTCCGGATCGTGAGCAAGTGAGAAATTTGTCTGCTGCTAAAGACAGTCCCACCTCCAGCAAGCGCCGATTCAAAACAGTTACAGTCCCACCCAAAGCAAGAATTTCGACCGCTGCCGAATTTCTAACCATGTTTTCATATATTCGGTCAGAGCTGAGGAGAAAGTACATGAAACTTCACAAAAATGTCACCAAAACCGCATTTCGGTGTATTATTGATATGTCTCTAGCCTCTTTCACAGAATTCATTGACAACGTTAACTTTCATAAATTTTGCTGCCAAGAAACTGAAATAAAACCTAGGCTTAATAAGATCATCTCTACCGTTATGAGCAAGCTCTCCAGTAATGGCATTGTGAACCGCATCTTTGAGCAACGAGCTGATGATCTAAAGCAGAAGCTATGGAACTTTGTAGATGGACAGTTTGATTTCCTGTTTAAGGAAGTAAAGGCAGCCCTTAAACGTGTGACTGATGTTTCTACGGACAAGTGTTTAGTAAATAAGAGTTCTGTGCCAAAAGAGGATTTGGAGCTATGTAAGATCCAACCAAAAGAGCCCTTGAGCATGGCTGAAAACAGACCAAATACAATGACTAATATCAAAGTAGCGAGCGAGGTCCAGCAGAAGACGATTCCTTCACAGACCTTACCATGTAAAAGGAGAGGTCTTGGCAGTAGTGGTAAAGACATCAAGGCGAGCATAGAAGATGGGACTAGTGTACTGGATGGACAGATGTGTAACCAGCCAACTGTAATTTCCTCCGAGAAATCTCAAGAACCTGGAAATGACAGTAAAACATTGCAGTATGTTCGTCGTCATTCTCAAAATGGCTCAATACAAGACAGATCGGACTTTGAAATTCTCACAGAGCAGCAAGCATCAAGTTTGACCTTCAATTTGGTAACTGATTCCCAAATGGGAGATATATTCAGGTGCCTCTTGCAAGGATCTGACCTCCTGGATGCTACCGTCTCAGCAGGGGATAATCAAAGTTGGCCGCTGAACACTCCACGGAAAGAAGGCCCCCCAGGAGAGAGCCTCATTGGGGTCATGACACCGAGCAAGTTTATAACTCCATCAAAAGTAGTCACGACATGGGCCTCCATTTCACCGTGCAAATTTGCCTCCCCAAACAGCAAATTTCAAATGAGTGTAAATCCAGCACTTCTCGACGAAAACTGCTTACTGGAAGTCCCATCTACTGCTCTTGCAGTCCAAGCTACCTCTGCTTTGACCAACCCTCAACAGCCCTACTGCATTTTGGCTGATGATTTGGCTGTGTCTCTTACTATTCCTTCCCCATTGAAATCAGATGGCCACTTGAGCTTTTTGAACCCCGAAAATGGACAGCCACTGTCCGCGCCAAGTGCCGTCATCACTGCCCACTACAGTGAGGACGCCCTGCTTGATGGTGAAGATGCCACAGAGCAAGATATCCATCTTTCTCTCGATACAGATAACTCAAGCTGTGGGTCAAGTATGAATGAAAATCAGGAGGCCCCAAATCCAGCACTGTTTCTGTTTAAACCAGACTTGCATATGCAAGCGGAGGTAATGGAGAAGTCCAATGACCATTTCATTTTGCGCATTAGACATGCATCTCCTGAGGAACCAAAGCATAATCACGAAGAAGTGCCAGCAGAATCCACTGTAGTGTGCCATGAAGATAAGGCTTCGGCCTCGCATGCATCATTGGTCAGTGAATCTCCTGGAGTGACCCAGTTTCTGACTACCTCAGATACTGTGAGTGAGGCTCCAATATCAAACGAGGACACTGCCTTTGTAGGTGTCGTTGGAGGAATCAGTCCTATTAACTTACCTAAAACCACTGGGAGCCCAGCTGAGCAAACTGCTGCTGAGACTCATTCCTCACATGGCCTACCTGCCATCGTGGGCACTTCTGCGAGTGAATCTGAAGATGCCTTTGAGACTCAGAGCACTTGCCACAGGACGATCAGGAAGCGTAAGAAGCATCGTTCAGGTCCAAAGGCGAAACGCAATAAAAGAGAGAAATTGCAAGATAACAATGACAAAAAAAAGCACAAGAAGAAGTCCAAATCTTCTAAGGAGAAACGTGAAAAGACTCCAGCAAAGAAGAGTCCATCTCCCCAGCTGTCGCCGAACAGTCTCTCTGCACATAATGTTGTCAGGAAGAAAGGAGCAGTGGTGGTGACTTGGACCAGGTCAGTGTATATTACAGTCAGCACCCTAGGGTGCAAAAGATTATGATGTTTCTTTTTGGTAAATACGCTTCTAGCTTTTAATTGAACTAAGGAAATGAACTGTCAAACGTGATAATATTTAAAAGAAATCATTTTTTATTATTTTCTGTTTGATGCATTTTTGCTGCTTGACCCTGTGAAGGACAGATGAATATGCCTGAAATGGTACCCTTATCTGCATACCATATACACTGCCTGGACAAAAACAAAAAGGTCACACACTCTAATATTTGGTTGGACCGCCTTTAGCTTTGATTATGGCACACGTTTGCTGCGACATCATTTCCGCAAAGCTTCTCCAGTGTCATAACATTTATTTCTGTCCAGAGTTGCATTCATTTTTTTCCCCCCAAGATCTTGTATGGATGATGGGAGATTTGGACCAAGTCTTCTCCAGCACATCCCAAAGACTCTCAGTGGAGTTCAGGTCTGGACTCTGTGGTGGCCAATCCATGTGTGATAATGATGTCTCATGCTCCCTGAACCACTCTTTCACAATTTGAGCCTGATGAATCCTGGCATTGTCATATTAGAATATGCCTGTGCCATCAGGGAAGAGGAAATCCCTTGATGGAATAACCTGGTGGTTCAGTATATTCAGGTAGTCTGATCTCATTCTTTGGGCACATACAGTAACGTTGCTGAATCTAGACCTGACCAACTGAAGCAAGCTCAGAACATAGCCCTGCCACCACAGGCTTGTACAGTAGGCACTAGGCATGATGGGTCCATCATCTCAGCCTCCTCTCTTCTTACCCTGGTGCATCCATCACTCTGGAACAGGGTAAATCTGGACTCATCAGACCACATGACCTCCTTCCATTGCTCCAGAGTCCAATCTTTATGCTCCCTAGCAAATTGAAGCCAGACAAGTGGTTTTCTTAAGGCTGTTAAGTCCCGATCCCTTGAGTTCCCTTCACATTGTGTGTGTGGAAATCCTTTTACTTTCACATTAAACATATCCCTCAGTTCGACTGTTGTTGTTTTTAATGAATTGATTTTACCAAACGTTTACGTGATCGCCAATTACGATCAGTCAGGATTTTGTTCTGACCAAATTCCTTCCTCGAAGATGTTTCCCCACTGTCCTTCTACTTATTAATAATTCATTGGACAGTTATTAACCTGATTTTAGTAATTTCAGCAATCTCCTTAGATGTTTTCTCTGCTTGATGCATGCCCCTTCTGAAACAGATTAACATCTTTCCCACGACCACAGGATGCGTCTTGCGACATGGTTGTTTAACAAATGCGAAGCTACTCCCAGCATCAGTTAGGGTTATATAAATCATCAATGCAGTAATTATCTGCTGGGAGGCTGTTACCTGTTTGCTTGGTTAAATCCAGGTGGTGACCCCAATTTTATTTTTTATTTTTTTGCCGTCAGGCAGTGTACATTCTTCATAGAATATAGAGCACTATCAGTCTATGGTGAACTGAATTGTAACCTGTTTTGAACAATTCCTAAATCATTTCCTTTGCTGATAAACACTCAACAGTCACTTTATTAGGTGCACCTCCTTGTTTCTACACTCACATTGAAGCACTTTGTAGATCAGTTACAGACTGTAGTCCATCTGTATCTGTACATACTTGTTTTAGCCCCCTTTACTCTGTTCTGTAATGATCAGGACCACCACAGTAGTTATTCCACAGTAATTAGTCCTACATAATTACGATAATTTCATTTAATTGCTATATAAAATTATTGCGGTTAGGTGATTATGTAATAATTGTGACAGCCCTACCAGTCACTGTATATACACACCCTCACTCACACTAGGATGCTTTAAAGATGCCATTTCACCTATTGCATGTCTTGGGAATGTGGGATGAATCTGGAGTACTTGGAAATATTCCCCACATACACACGGAGGACAAGCTAACTTCTCTCGCTCACACACACCCTGGTTGCTGAAGCTATGTCTTTAAGTCTTTTATCTGTTATTGTTTTCTTGCATTGTATTTAATTTGAGATTAAGCTAATTACCCACATTTCTAAGCTTATAATGGGACTTTTAATGGAAATGCTGGCTACTGTAGCGAATAATGTGTTTTGAGTCTTGCCAACATTAAAAAGCAAGGAGTATACTGATTATGTAGGTGTTGGGGCTGGGTGGTATACCATATAATTTCCTGTATGGTATGTATTTTCCATCATCCGATTTTCACACAAGTCCTAAAGTAGATAAAGAGAACCCAGTTAAACAAATGAGACAGAAATATTATACTTGGCCATTTATTTATTGAGGAAAATGATCCAATATTACATATTAGTGAGTGTGGAAAGTTTGTGAACCTCTAGGATTAGCAGTTTATTTGAAGGTGAAATTAGTGAGATGTTTTCAATCAATGGGATGGCAGTCAGGTGTGAGTGGGCACCCTGTTTCATTTAAAGAACAGGGATCTATCAAAGTCTGCTCTTCACAACACATTTGTGGAAGTGTATCATGGCACGAACAAAGGAGATTCTTGAGGACCTCAGAAAGAGTTGTTTATGCTCATCAGGCTGGAAAAGGTTAAAAAAACCATCTCTAAAGAGTTTGGACCCCACCAATCCACAGTCAGACAGATTGGGTACAAATGGAGATAATTCAAGACCGTTGAAACTCTCCCCAGGAGTGGTCAACCAACAAAGATCACTCCAAGAGCAAGGCGTGTAATAGTTGATAAGGTCACAAAGGACCCCAGGGTAACTTCTAAGCAACTGAAGGCCTCTCTCACATTGGCCAATGTTAATGATCATGAGTCCACCATCAGAAGAACACTGAACAACAATAGTGTGCATGGCAGGGTTGCAAGGAGAAAGCCACTGCTCTCCAAAAAGAACATTGCTGCTCGTCTGCAGTTTGCTAAAGGTCACGTGGACGAGCCAGAAGGCTATTGGAAGAATGTTTTGTGGACGAATGAGACCAGGCTAGAAATTTTTGGTTTAAAAGAAAAGCGTTATGTTTGGAGAAAGGAAAACGCTGCATTCCAGCATAAGAACCTTATCCCATCTGTGAAACATGGTGTGGTAGTATCAAGGTTTCTGCCTGTTTTTGCTGCATCTGGGCCAGGACGGCTTGCCGTCATTGATGGAACAATGAATTCTGAATTATATCAGAGAATTCTAAAGGAAAATGTCAGGACATCTGTCCATGAACTGAATCTCAAGAGAAGGTGGGTCATGCAGCAAGATAACGACCCTAAGCACACAAGTCGTTCTACCAAAGAATGATTAAAGAAGAATAAAGGTAATGTTTTGAAATGGCCAAGTCAAAGTCCTAACCTTAATCCAATCGAAATGTTGTGGAAGGACCTGAAGTGAGCAGTTAATGTGAGGAAACCCACCAACATCCCAGAGTTGAAGCTGTTCTGTACAGAGGAATGGGCTAAAATTCCTACAAGGACTGATCAACAGTTACAGGAAAATTTTTGTTGCAATTATTGCTGCACAGGGGGGTCACATCAGAAAGCATCCTGCAAGCAAAGGTTAACATATTTTTGCCACTCACTAATATGTAATATTGGATCATTTTCCTCAATACATAAATGACCAAGTATATATTTTGTCTCATTTGTTTAACTGGGTTCTCAGAAACCTTGCTTGTTTGTGGGTGACCAAATACTTATTTTCCACCATGAGTTATAATTGAATTCTTTAAAAATCCAACAATGTGATTTCGTGGATTTTGTTTCTCTAAAAACCCCCCCATGCCTCCCCATCCAGACTAAAATATTGTGCTATACCATGAAACCAGTAGAATCCTTAAAAATACTGTGATATAAGTTTTTGGCCATATCGCCCAGTTCTAGTTGGTGGGTATTTTATTTATTTCTTTATTTAGTTATTTATTTATGTATTTTACATTCTTTAAGGGAGGAAGACCGGGACATTCTCGTTGAGCTCAAAATGAAAGGACTTCACCTAAGACATTTGCTGTCCTGTCAACGAAGCTAAGAAAGTCTCCAGCACAGGTATATTTCTCCATATATGAACCACTGGTTCCATTGATTGTTAGTGTATAAATCCAGTGACATGATGTGATGCAGTCACATAAAAACCTCACAAAGACAAGTTAAAAAAAACAAACAAACCTCTGAAATTTCAGCTTCAGACAAGTTTTTTAAACAATGTATGGGTACCGCACATGAACAGTATAGTATGATTCTCTGATGTCTTGAGAATGATTCACACACAAATGAGAACACAGCTGACATTTTCGCATTTAACTAAATGCAGCTGCGAAGTCCAGTGAAGCAAGCAAAGGGTTTAAGTTTTTTTTTTTAATTATTATTAACATTAAAATTACTATTAGATTGTGAAGTATGATTTTATTAGTATGCTTATTTCCAGCATTCCATTCTTGCTTTTTGAGATTTTGTTCAAGTTTGCTATCAGCATTTGTGTCTTTGCTTTTTTTTTTTTTTTCGGTCAAAAATTTCGTTTTTTTTTTTATCTCTTTCGGTTGTAAAGCAAAATTGGCGGTTTTAGTTTGGTGAATTTTAGTGCATCTCTAGCTAACGCTGTTGTTTTTCTGTTTCAGATTGAAGAGCGCTTTGGCCAGCTCCTAAAATTGTTTAAGAAGAAAGAGAAGATGGAAGGCTGAAACCATTAAGGATGCCCCAAGAATGTATAGGATGTCACAGCAAAAATGAAAAGCTGTCTGTAATTTTTATCAGCTTTGGCAGAAAAAAACTGGAATGTCAATCACATGGCAGTATTATTGTATACAGTACAATACAGTAATGTGGTGGTCAGAAATTGTTTGCTATTTTGGAGCTTCTGTAACCGGACTACTAGGTACAAGCAAGTGCTACTTATTGATTTTTGCCACAGAAATCAGTATTTTGTACCTTTGTAGCCAATTTTGGTGGCTGGAAGTTGGATGTAATCCAGGGTGTCCATGACTGTTAATAACAGAAATGGTTGTTTTGAAATTGGTGAAAATTGTGACGTTTATTTTAAAAATAACATCTACCTCTAAGAGTTTGGGACATAAATGAGAAGTAAATGCTGCATTTAAGGTGGTAAATGCTGCTAGCCTATCGACCTGTACTTTAAAAAAAAAAAAAATTAGTTACATAAGAAAAACTAATGGTTCTTGTAGAATTTTGTGGCAATTTTATATTTGATTCCTTACAATTCATTGCCAAGATAGTTTGTATTGAGAGCATTTCCCCTCCTACACATGTCAGACTTGCATATCTAATTTTCTTTGAAATCTTGACCTTGGGGATCAAGTAATGTCCAGGAAATCAAAGATGGCTTGAGATGGGGGACAAAAAAAAGAAAGAAAAGTAGTGAACTCTATCAAAGGCTGTAAATGGATATAATGCAGCAAGTGTTAATTAATTTTGTTTTCAATTTGTATGTCTTACTGGTTTCGTCACTAGTTAAACTGAACTGTTACTCAGTTTTGTTATGCAGAAATAATCTGAAATTGGTTTTGCCACTCCATTTTCCTCTCTCTCTGTCTATATAAATCCTCATATTTTCATTGGCCCACCAGATTCATCTTGTATATATGATCAGTGTGAGTTTTGTAAGATTTTTCTTAATAAATTTTTACATTTTAGTTTATTTTGTCCTGAAAGCACAGGTTGGAAGATGATCTTTACTCAACTTTCCTGTTTGAAATAAATAAGTTGTAAATACTGTAAATGGGAATCTTTTTCACTTTTAAAAATAAAAGTTAATTTATTTGATGTTTATCTGTATTTCAGTCATTTTTGTGTTTGTTTTATTTGAATGTAACAAGATGTAGTTCTAACATTACATTTAATGATGTTAGAATTATGGCTGTCAAAGGTAGTGTTAATACTGTCATGTTTTGATCCTATAAAGGACTGGGAGTTGATGAGATGTCCTAATATTTTATTTATTTATTTATATATATATATATATATATATATATATATACACACACACACACACACACACACACACACACAGTGGGGCAAAAAAGTATTTAGTCGGCCACTGATTGTGCAAGTTCTCCTACTTAGAAAGATGAGAGAGTTCTGTAATTTTCATCTTGGGTACACTTCAACTATGAAAGTCAAAATGAGGAAAAAAAAATCCTGGAAATCACATTGTAGGATTTTTAAAGAATTTAATTGTAAATCATGGTGGAAAATAAGTATTTGGTCACCCACAAACAAGCAACATTTCTGGCTCTCAAGACCTGTAACTTCTTCTTTAAGATGCTCTTCTGTCCTCCACTCGTTACCTGTATTAATGACACCTGTTTGACCTCCTTATCTGTATAAAAGACACCTGTCCACAGCCTCAAACAGTCAGACTCCAAACTCAACCATGGCCAAGACCAAAGAGCTGTTGAAGGACACCAGGAAGAAAATTGTAGACCTGCACCAGGCTGGGAAGAGTGAATCTACAATAGGCAAGCAGGTTGGTGTGAATAAATTAACTGTGGGAGCAATTGTAAGACATACAAGACCATTGATAATCTCCCTTGATCTGGGGCTCTACCCAAGATCTCATCCTATGGGGTCAAAATGATCATGAGAACAAAAATTCCAGAACTAGACAGAGGGACCTGATGGATGACCTGCAGAGAGCTGGGACCAAAGTAACAAAGGCTACCATCAGTAACACACCACGCCAAGAGAGACAGTGCCGTGCCAGGCGTGTCCCCCCTGCTTCAGCCAGTACATGTTCAGGCCCATCTGAAGTTTTCCAGAGAGCATATGGATGGTCAGATGAAACCAAAATAGAACCTTTTGGTAAAAACTCAAGTGGAGGAAAAATGATGCTGAGTCGCATCCCAAGAACATCATACCTACTGTGAAGAATGGGGGTGGAAACATCATGCTTTGGGGCTGTTTTTCTGCAAAGGGGATCCGTGTTAAGGAAAGAATGAACAGGACCATGTATCATGAGATTTTAAGCCAAAACCTCCTTCCATCAGTGAGAGCATTGAAGATGGAATGTGGCTGGGGCTTCCAGCATGACAATGATCCCAAACACACCACTCGGGCAGTGAATGAGTGGCTCCATAAAAGTAAGTGTCCAGACTTCAACTCCATAGAAAATTTGTGAAGTCCGTCTTGCCCCAAAACATCACTGCTCTAGAGGAGATCTGCATGGAGGAATGGGCCAAAATACCAGCTAGTTTGTACAAACCTGGTGAAGACTTACAGGAAACGTTTGACCTCTGTCATTGCCAGCAAAGGTTATGTTATTATAAGTATTTTCTGGATTTTTTTTTTCTTCTCATTTTGTCTCTCATAGTTGAAGTACACCTATGATGAAAATTAAAGACCTCTCTCATCTTTCTAAATAGGAGAACTTGCACAATCAGTGGCTGACTAAATACTTTTTTGCCCCACTGTGTATATATGTATAATGCATGTATAATGCTCACACACACACATCCTCATCGGCTTTTTTTATTAGGTACACCTTGCTAATATCAGGTCGGACCCCCTTTTTCCTTCAAAACTCAATTCTTCATGCCATAGATCTCAGAGATTCTGTTAGCATGCCTGACAGCATCACACAGTTGTCGCAGATTTGTCGGCTGAACATTTGCCAATCTCGTGGTCCACCACATCCCAAAGCTGTTCTGTTAGTTGAGATCCGATGACTGTTCAAGAACACAGTTTGAGGTAATTTAAGCTTTGTGACAGGGTGCATTGTCCTGCTGGACATAGCCATCAGAAGATGAGTACAATGTGGACTTAAAGGGATGGACATGGTCAGTAACAATACTCAGGTAGGCTGTCATGCTTAATTGATGCTTATTTGGTGTTAAGGGGCCCAAACTGTGCCACGAAAATATCCACCACACCATAACACCACCAGCAGTCTTAATAACAAGAAGGGCGGACCCATGCTTTTGTATTGTTTACACGAGATTCTAAACCTACCTTCTAAATGTCACAGCAGAGAAGGTGCATCAGACCAGGCAACAGTAATATTCTATTAACCAATTTTGGTGAGCTTGTTCAAGATTTAACCTCAGTTGCCTGTTCTTAGCTGATAGGAGTGGGCTTTGATGTGCTCTTCTGCTACTGTAGTCCACCTGCTACAAGGTTTGATGTGTTGTGTATTCAGAGAAAGTTGTCAGTATACCCTTACTGTTTGCCATTCTATCAGCACAAATTAGTCTGCACATTCTCCTTTGACATATGGCATCAACGAGCATTTTTGCCCAGAGAGCTTCTTCTCATTGGCTAGTCACTGGCTTTCCCATGACCCTGGCTACGATTAAGCAGATAAGACAATGAATGATTGAATGTTATAGGAGCAAAGTCCTTATTAGTGTGCACTGTTCTGAGCATGACGTGTCCACAAACTTTTGACTCGACCAAACTTTGACATATCTATTATTATCCATCCACTATAATATGGCTCAGAGCAAAAGCCCAAAATAGCTCTTTCAGTTGAATCAATCATGGTCCAAATGTCTGGCCACTGTCGAATCAGATGGAGTATACTGTGAGCAGCCAAAACATTAAAACAACTTCATTGTTTCTACACTCATTGTCCATTTTATCAGTGCCGCTTAACATATTGTACTTTAGTCAATCTCTTGCTTTTTAGCACCCTTTCACCATGTTCTTCAATGATCAGGACCAGTACAGAGTAGGTATTATTTGGGTGGTGGATCATTCTAAGCACTGCAGAGACAGTGATGTGATGGTAGTGAGTTAGGAGTATGATGTACTGGTATGAATGAATCAAAAGTGCTGCCAGAGTTTTAAAACACAGTGACCACTCATTTTTTGATGCTCAGTTTGTGTTAGTCATCCTCTTAAGTTCTCACATCAGTGGTCCCAATGCTGCTCATAGGATGCTGTTAGCATGGAAATTTTTGTGGTGGACTACTCTACCAGCACTGCTGTGTCTGAACCACTCGTACCACACAAACATGCCACCACTACATCATGTCAATGCAGTGCTGTGAATGACTCACCCCCCAAACAGTACCTGATCTGTGGGGATCCTGACCATTAAAGAACTGGGTGAGTATTAAAAGTGCATGTATTTGTATAAATGTGTTGGCTTATTGGTGTATTAATGGTAAATTTAACATCTTCCTACGTGCCAGGTCATTCCAATGTGCCATGTGTAGGGTAGGACACTGACACTGGCATGTTTCCTATGCTTCTGCTATGATGTTGGTAACTGGATTGTGCCAGCTATTGCCCTCAGGTCACTGTCCAGCCATCCACAGATCAATAGAAAGCTTGTATCAGTGTGTTGGGTGCAGTGGATCTGGAGTTTATTCACTGAAGCTATGCAATGAGAGAGGATCTCATCTGATTTAAAGCAGTAGGGATGCTGTTACATAGTTAAACTTTCACTTTTGAACATTTCAATACTGAAACATCAAAAGTGTAAGTCTCTGTCTGATATTTAATCCAGTAAACCATGAGGGTATACTGTAGGATGTTGTGTATTTAAGAATGTGTTTTTGCTTTTTTCATGCAACTTTAGGCTATGTGACCGTTAAAGATGGGTGACTGGAACCTTTTGGGAAGTATCTTGGAGGAAGTTCACATCCACTCTACAATTGTGGGCAAAATCTGGCTAACCATACTTTTTATCTTCCGAATGCTGATCCTAGGAGTCGCCACTGAGGATGTCTGGAATGACGAGCAAAGCGAATTTGTGTGTAACACAGATCAGCCAGGGTGCAAGAACGTCTGCTACGACCAAGCTTTTCCCATCTCCTTGATTAGATACTGGGTCCTGCAGATCATCTTCGTATCCTCACCTTCTCTGGTGTACATGGGCCATGCACTTTACCGACTACGTACTCTGGAGAAAGAGAGGCACAAGAAGAAAGCCCAGCTTAAAGTGGAGCTGGAGGTAATAGAGGGCATTCTGGATGAACACAAAAGGATTGAGAGGGAGCTCAGGAAACTGGAGGAACAGAAAAAAGTGAGGAAAGCTCCACTGAGAGGTTCTTTACTGCGTACATATGTCTTTCATATCTTAACCAGGTCAGTTGTCGAAGTGGGCTTTATAGTGGGTCAATATGCCCTCTATGGCATTGGATTATCTCCACTTTACAAGTGTGACAGAGACCCCTGCCCTAACATTGTGGATTGCTTTGTATCCAGACCAACTGAAAAAAACATTTTCATGATTTTCATGCTGGTCATTGCTGGGGCTTCCCTATTCCTAAATATTTTAGAGATCTTCCACCTGGGTATAAAAAAGATCAAACAAAGCATATATGGAAGCAAGCAAGTTGGCGACGATGAGAGCCTTTGCAGGTCGAAAAAAAACTCCACAGTGCAGCAGATATGTGTCACCAACTCCTTTCCTCAAAAATTTGTGCACATGACCCAGGCATCTATTGCAGTACAGCCCAATGGGCTGATTGAAGCATTGCCTCCACACATGGCCAGTAGCACCCCTCTGTCTATCATGGAGCCACCAAACATCTCTGGATATGATCAGCATTCTAAGCAGGTACGTAAACTGAGTCAGCTTGAGCAACGACCCACTCTGGACAACCGTGTCCACTCCTCCAGCAGTGATGATTCTGTACCTAAAAGCATTGGCCATCTGAGAACCACTGGGCAGCATCCTCGGGCATCCCTCAGAGCCAGCAACCTCGAGATTCCAGCATCTCTCCAAATAGCTGCCAGCAAGCAATGTCGGGTCAACACGTGCAAGGACCTGAGTGAGGAAAGTGATTCGCCAGAACAATATCCCACAAATAGGAAAGCAAGTTTCATGTCCCGAGGCCTTTCTGAGAGCAGGTTGGCTATTCTGCCAGACAGTCCCCTGTCAAAAAGTGGCACCGAATCAGAGACCAATAGGATGGGTCAAGATGAAAGCCCTGCCATGTCTCCACCAGCTGGCAGTAGCAGACGCATGTCCATGGTAAGAACCTCTTTTCAGTAACTACAAGGTGCATTTACATACATGGGAAATTTGTAGTAATAGAGAATAGCTTGAAATACAGAGCCATACATGGCACAGACACAAGATTATATGGCCACATTAGTCATGGGCCAATTTAGAGTGACCAATCAAGCTAATGCATGTTTTTGTTGGAATGTGGGAAGAAACTGGTGCACCCGGAGTAAACCCAGGCAGACATGGAGAGTACATACAAGTCAGGTTTGAACTGTGTCCGAGTCTACTGTCAGGTTTGAACCATCAATCTCAGAGCTGTGAGGCAACTGCGCTAACCACATGTTCCACCGTGCTGCCATCTGTTTGAACCCATGTAAACCTTTGCTTAATATAAAGTCTAATATTTAGAATTTTATTTCATTACCCCTAATAACTACATTGAAAATAGAATTTATGCTGATGGGAATTTTATTTTTTCACTGAATTGGTAATCCATTTGCTCACATTAGGATGTACCTAATGGCATGTAATACCTCCACGAGCATGAATAAGTTTTTAATGAATAAGACAAGTTTTTGAATGTAGGCAACATCAATGTTCAGCCACTCTTAAATCAAATATTTGCACAGTTAATTTTCAAGAGTATTCACATATGGGCATTTAGTGAATTATGTGAGCAGATGTTTGACTGCTCCTGAAAGTTCATAGTGCCAATCAGTCACATTTGCAGCCCTGTGAAAATGAGAATTGTCATCGTGGAATAAAAGGATAGGAATGACCCAGACCCCAGCAGCTCAATGTAGGCGTTGTGCTTCAAATTTACTGTCACCTCAACAAAGGGACCCATTTCTGCGTAATTGAAACACCCCCAAAACATCACAGAACCTCCTCCAGCTTGATCTACACCTTGCACACAGATCCTCGTTGAAGGCTTCCTGAACTCTTTGATGAAAACGACACCTAGCATCATTCACATACAGGCAGAAATGACCAGACAACACGTTTCCAGTGATGAACAGTCCAATTTTTGTCTTTTCAGTCACTGTAACCAAGAAACTTTGTGAGCAGAAGCGAGCAAATGCCTCTTGCATGGCACTCTGCTCCATATGTTCATGGTATACAGTTCCCTGTGGAATATTCTTTCAGAAAGTGGTTATGAAGGACCTGTGTTGACTTCTAGAAGCAATTCTTGCCTGTAAGTGAAGCAATTTTTAAATCACAACCTGTGAAACATGCCAGTGATCTGTTAGTTTCATCTTTCAGCCACAAATCTGAGAATTTCCTGTAGACTGGGATTTTTGCTACTGCTGCTCTGACCTCTGATACACCTGCAAATTCAGCTGCTTCCTTCACATTATTGCCTCCGGCATGCTCAAATGCAATCGCTCCTTTTTGCCAATCATTAACATCTGATTTGTGACCCATTTTCCACACACTGAACTAGACATTCACTGCACTTTACCACCTCTAGGTATTTATAGCCCAATCATCCTTGTGCCTTAAACATGCAAGGTGATTACATTTTTGTTTGGAGCTTATAAGATAATTCATTTCAAACTAAGGAAAAATCCTTTGACACCATAATAAGCTTATATATGTGCATAAGTTGCAGTTTGCTGTTATTGATGCCCCAGAGGAGTGGATAGTATTATTATTTTTTTTTTAATGACTGGTTTTCCGGTATGCTTTGACTTTGATGGCGAATCAATCCCACTGGACACTGGAACATTCCACACCACATGCGATGAACTTGGGCATCTAGGACCCGTTGATCATTCTAGTCAAATTCAGATAAGCAGGAACCCTCTTGGTTGAATACTACCATGGTTGTTGTTGGCCCATATTTTGGTATATCTGGTATTTTCATAGTGGTCTACTTTATTTTGCAACCTATTTCTGTTTGTCAGTATAAATAAATCTATACATTTGCTTAACTGTTTTCTTGGTCACTGATTGAGCCTAGCTAAATGTAATGTGTTACTTATTTACTAAGAAGTGCTCAGTCTAAGCCTGCATGAATTCAACATTCCATTGATACTGATTTCTCACTCAGGTCCAGTTGACCATGTAGTTGGTGCAGTTCTTTCTTTAGGTCAGAGCCCATCCTTACCAAATGATGAACACCTAGTGCCTATGAGCTTGTTGCTTCCCCTCCATCTTCTCATGAATCAGCAGCAATCAAGGAATTCCAGCTATGTGGGGCATTAATCTGAAAGAGGTTTTGGTGTTCCTGGATGATTTGATTGTGTTTTCCAAGAGCTTAGAGGAACATGATTGTGTTAAGGAAAATTACATTATATTGTCTTCTGAAAAATGCTACTTAATAGCAACACATCTTAAAGGACTGTGGTGGCCTAGTGGTTAAGATACTGGACTATGGACCAGAAGGTCCTAGGTTCAAATCCCACCTCTGCCAAGCCACCACTGTTGGGCCCTTGAGCAAGGCCCTTAACCCACTTTGTAAGTCACTCTGGATAAGGGTGTCTGCTAAATGCCATAAATGTAAATGTTTGCAGGTGAAAAATTAGGTTTTTTTGTGGGACTGTGGTAGCCTAGCGGTTAAGGTTCAAATTCCACCTCTGCCAGGTTGCCACTGTTGGGTCCTTGAGCAATGCCCTTAGCCCACAGTTGCTTGGATTGTAAGACTGTACCAATTGTAAGTCGCTCTGGATAAGGGCGTCTGCTAAATGCTATGTAAATGTAAATGTAAATAAAGCATAAATAGCAATATATGAATCACAAAAAGGCATTAATAGCAATACATCAGAACCCAAATAGTATTTCAATCTCAGAGAAGAACCCAGTGGGGTACACTGGACACCTGATTGTCAGAAGGAAACTTATATTAACACCAGACCTATCCTTTTCCAACTCTAAGTTGCCATACATAATGCACATTGATGCTTGCAATACAGGCCTAGGGGCTGCTTCACATCAAGAGCAAGAGGGAAACGGTATCCAACACATAAATTGTATTTTAATAACTTTGAAATCGCAGTTGAAGAAACTTCTCCTTAGCACTTGTATGGGAACAACTTCACTGTGGTAACATACAATAACCCTATTACATACTAACTTCAGCAAAGCAGGATACTGCAAGCTATGGCTGGTTGGCTGTTTTATCACCTTCCAACTTGTAACAGACATGGCTACACGCAATCATGATTTTTTTATGTCTATATCTTCCTGGCCACTAGATGTCAGCAATAAGGTGTCATTACGACAAAACAATAGAACAGGGTGATGCATAAAATTCAGGGTTTGTTTGGTACAGCAGTCAACTGCCTACTGTCAATCCTTAGTGACCAATTATTATGCTCCCAGCTTGTTGTATGTGCATATTTTGATTTGGATTTAAAATTATGTTATTGATGATTATATGTTTGCATAATAGGATATTTTGATATTACAGAATGGTTTCTGTTTTTGGCATACTGTATTATGTTCACCGTTGTACATCACATGCTGACACAACAGCGTGAATGACACTGATGACCTAGCTGTACATTGAACTGAAAATGGAACATAAAAGTACCTTTCAGACATCATCTGAAAGTTATTTACAGCATTTAGCAGACGCCCTTATCCAGAGCGACTTACAATTGATACAACCTTACAATCCAAGCAATTGTGGGTTAAGGGCCTTGCTCAAGGACCTAACAGTGGCAGCTTGACAGAGGTGGGATTTGAACCTAGGACCTTCTGGTCCATAGTCCAGTACCTTAACCACTAGGCTAATGGATTAACTGTTTCTATGTCTCTTTTTTCACTCCAATGAAATAATGAACTTGCTTGGTGTGATGACTAGAATATTGTTTCACTGTGGACTATATTTATGGACTGAATAAAGGAATATTATGAACCAGTTGACTTAACTGCATATACAACCCTAAATCAAATAAATTCAAATAAAAAAATAAATAAATGCAGCATGTCTTACATTTACTTTGACTTTTGTTTAATTGTAGACAATATGAACGCAATATACAGTGGTCCTTAAAATTTGTGAACCCTTTAGAATTTTCTATATTTCTGCATAAATATGACCTAAAATATCATCAGTCCTAAAGTCCTAAAGGATGATAAAGAGAACCCAGTTAAACAAATGAGACAATTTCAGGGTTGAGAAAGCCACTGCTCTCCAAAAAGAACATTGCTGCTCGTCTGCAGTTTGTTAAAGATCACGTGGACAAGCCAGAAGGCTATTGGAAGAATGTTTTGTGGAGGGATTATACCAAAATAGAACTTTTTGGTTTAAAAGAAACATAGTGGTGGTAGTATCATGGTTTGGGCCTGGTTTGCTGCATCTGGGCCAGGATGGCTTTCCATCATTGATGGAACAGTTCTGGCTTGATGGCTTGCCATCATTCTGGAATTCTGAATTATATCAGAGAATTCTAAGGGAAAATGTCAGGACATCTGTCCATGAACTGAATCTCAAGAGAAGGTGGGTCATGCAGCAAGACAATGACCCTAAGCACTCAAGTCGTTCTACCAAAAAATGGCTAAAGGAGGATAAAGTTAATGTTTTTGAATGGCCAAGTCAAAGTCCTGACCTTAATCCAATCAAAATATTGTGGAAGAACCTGAAGCGAGCAGTTAACGTGAGGAAACCCACCAGCTGTTCTGTATGGAGGAATGGACTAAAATTTCTCCAAGCCGGTGTGCAGGACTGATCAACAGATGCAGGAAACGTTTAGTTGCAGTTATTGCTGCACAGGAGGGTCACAGCAGATACTGAAAGCAAAGGTTCACATACTTTTGCCACTCACTAATATGTAACATTGGATCATTTTCCTCAATAAATAAATGACCAAGTATAATATGTTTGTCTCATTTGTTTAACTGGGTTCTTTTTGCCTACTTTTAGGACTTGTGTGAAAATCTGATGATGTTTTAGGTCATATTTATGCAGAAATATAGAAAAGTCTAAAGGGTTCACAAACTTTGAAGCACCACTGTACTTCATGTTTTGTCTGATCCCCCCCCCCCAAAAAAACCCCAGAAATAATAATATGATTTCAAATAGGTGATGTCAACAGGTAATTGTAATCACTGATTTGGTACAAAAGCAGTATCCACAAAAATATGCATATTTTCCACAAAAAAAAGCAAATATGGCCAGAGGATCTTCAGTTTGTCAACAAATGCCTGAGAAAATTATTGAAATGTTCAAAATAATGTTCATCAAAGAAGGATTGGAAGGGATTTACATATTCCGTCCTCTACAGTGCATACTATCATTAAACGATTCAAGGAATCTGGAGAAATGAGATGGCATTTCATCATTCGTCAATAGCTGATATAACCACATGGGCAAGGGATTATTTTGGCAAACCTTTGTCAAGCACTACAATACAGAGTTACAGTCACAAATGCCACTTAAAACTTTTCATCATCTGGGATGGACAGTGGCAATGTGTATTGTGATCAGATGAATCACTATTCCATATTTTTCTTTGAAAGAAAGGGGGTGTGCTCCAGGACAAAGATGAAAAGGACCATCCAGACCAGTTGGAAGCTCAGCAACACATGTGGCTGCAAGATGTCCTGTACATATTGCTGATCTGTTAGTGACCCTTGCATCACTACTAGGGGTGACTAACTGTTGTATGTGATGGCTCCCCAGATAAATTGCACCAGCAGTTGTGGCAGTGTGTCGCTCCACAGCAAAAGCAGGATTGAACCACTTACCACCAAGGCTCTGTATTTGAACCCGACCATTGTTGAATCCCAAAAAGAACCTGGATTTGTTGCTGAAGACAACGCAGTTCCAGTCTGTAGCAGTTCAGGTTTCTCGTTCACGACACCACCACAACGGAAGGCGACGGTGTCTGTCTGTCAATGGCAGGACATGTAATGGAAACAAATGACAACAAATTTCCTTCTGCTAAGCAAGCACCTGGAAATGGTCCGGTTAGAGACAGGGGTTTGTAGTCTAGGTGCCACCAGTGTCTGGATGGTGGACGATGCTCATGCCTCGTGTCGGAGCAGCTCGTGGTTGTCGGCAGAGCAAAGTATCCTCTCTACTAGTGGTCTGTCTGGGCTGTAAAGAGCTAGTTCGCCGTGTGTGTGCGTGCCTTCACGGAACCACTGCTCCCAACAACTAAGGTCAGAACAGCCTAGATGGCGGGCAATTTGTCGAAATGACCATCCTGCTTCTCTCAGTCCAATGATGCACCTCCTCATAAAGTATGTCAACTGGGCAAAATGTCTTTCATTGCATCGTAGAGGCATGTTTAATAGATAACGATCTCTCACCAAGAGGTAAGCTATCCAACAGTAGTCTTAGAAAACCTTTTTATGGACAGCTGGGTAAGCACTTTTATGCCCTCTTGTGGCAAGACCCAGTCTCTAATCAGACCACACCTGTAGTCATTTACATACCTACCTGAGACATAACTGCATGCCAGATATTGCAGCAATGAGCCATTTCTATCTGGGTGCTTTAATTTTTTTTTTTGTCAACGATTGTAGATGTACTGATTATTTTGACACCTATACTGAATGATTAATTATAGTTTTATTGCTGTATGTTGACAAAGTTATAGATTCATACATTATTCTCCTCTTTTAGGGCATGATCCTGGAGCTGTCGTCCATCATGAAAAAGTAAACTCTTGAAGTTTGTTGAAGTACCAACATCCCTGCCAAGCAAGTGTATCGTCTTTGAATTAATCTTTAGTGATTGGACCGCATGCACCACAATTACCACAAAGCCTCTGTAACTGGATTATCCTTTGGTCCTAACACACAAAGTCATGCACATTTCCCAGGAATATGATGACACCGGGGTTGATCGGGCTAAGGTAGATAAATGGTACAAAGGTTTTCACCCTACTGCTAGGAGATCAGGAATACCACAACCATTTGGGGCAGCAGTATGACAAGATAATTAACTCTGATCAATTGATAGGTAGAACAGCTTTCCTGTCTCCTCTGTCAATCAGGGTGATGCTAGCTGAGATCTGTGAGATCATGTACACAGAATAGGTCAATTGTCACATTTCATTTAGATCTGTACAATGTAAGTTTTGAAGAAAATGACACTTGCAAACTTGTGTGATAAGGGTGACTCAGCTAGTAGGTGGAATTGGGAAATAAATTTAGATAGGATCAGGAAAAAATACAAAGTTATTTAAATAGAAGAACTTATCTTTTGCATGTTTAAAATATACCACATGGTCAAAGTACAGTTATGGCCAGAAATCCTTACACCCTTATAGTTCTTCTTCCGAATAACTCACAAACTGATCTCAAATAATGAATTTTTTGCCCCCAAACTGTTCAAAAAGTAGCTTTCTACAATTCCAAATGTATTGTAACTTGTAAAATATTAATTTGTAGCACATCCTTTGGGAAGAAAAACTGAAGTCAAGCACTTCCTGTAGCCATGAATGAATTTCTTGTCCCTCTGTATTGGAATTTTGAGCAACACTTCTTTTGCAGTCTGCAAAAGATCTCCCTTTATCCCTTTACCTACACTGGCATCCCAACCCTAGACTGGGACTTAATAGCACCCAGTACCAGAAGCAGTAAAGCAACTCCAAAACAACAGTGAATCTTCTCTGTTTGACTGTAGGGACATTGTTATTTTATATAAAGGCATCATTAAGTGTTTTTTTGTAAATATGATGTACTTTACCAAAAGATCCAGCTTGTTCTTATTCCAGAAACATCAATCTCTCTACCTTGCTAAAAACAACAAAAACCAGCGTATTCTGTGTTCTGGATGCTGGTATGCTGTTCATTCAGCAAGACCATATGAGTTCCATTTTGGTCCAAGTTGGTTTATGCTGGTTAGGTCTGGTCTGGTACTGATTTAGTTGTTGAACTTGAATGGTCTTGCTGGGTGAGCAGCAGACAAGTGTCCTAAACACATCATATAATGGTTGTATTAGGAACCACACAGTTCTGTGGCTCAACACTAGATGGCGGCGATGGCATTCATGAAGCCAATCCCTAGCACGCATGCACCGCTTAGAATAGGTGCTGATTACACCTGACTCGAGACACCTGCTCTTTCAGGTATGTAAGGCCATTTGTGAGCAGTGTCTCTTGCACTCAACTTTGCACCGTTGGCTTCGGCTAGTGAAAGATGGTATACTTCTTTGAAGAGAAGAAAGTAATGTATGGTCGTGGTCAAAGGTACGGTAGGCTTGCAGTTTAATATTGTTAGGGTCAGATGCATGGACGGTGCATTCTCCAGCGTTTCTCTTTTTGCTCTCATGAACCCAACTTGGCGCCATTGCGCGAGCCTGCCTTTTTGACTCGTAAATTCTTTTCGGAGTCGACTCTGACTCCCAAGTCGGCGCACTTGAACGACTCGCTTTCGTTTGTGTCGTGCTTGCCACATCGCTGTTTGGAGTTGTTAACTCCTTATCCCTGCTATCAGTAATGTTCTTTATTTTGAGTCTCAGAATGGCTTCTGAGTTTGGGCTTAAAAGTGACTTCGTGATTTTACCACACCTCTCGGTTGGGCGAGATGTAACTCTCAAGCCTCTCACCAGAGCAAGCTGGGTTCAATCCCCAACGCCTGTTAAACAGGCAGAACATTATTTCCTTTTTCATTCTTTATTTTTCACTTGCACTTTACTCCTGTATATGTGTCTACATACATACACATATATTCTCATTTCTGTGTGTGCATGTACATGTATATACGTGGTCCCTTTTTGTGAAGTGCCAACAACCCCAGTTCTAAACACGTTAAGGCTCTCCTCAGCCCCAGTGGCTTATTTACACCAGCTACCTGCGCTTGAGTCCGAAAACCTTGATATTGTCTGTGCTTTTCTGATTGTCTCAATTACTCAACTTATGTCAATTTAAACTGGATAAGACTGTATGTTCTATATTTTTTCTACACCTGTAACTTGTCAAAGGTTTATTTAATTATCAGTTAAGTGAGGTTCAGTGATTGAAATCAGATTATCTTACAATTTCTAAAGGGTGCCAAGAGTACAGTTTTCTGTATGGAATAAGAACAGATATAGCTTTTCTTGCTCTTTGTTGTTCAAATACAAACAAAGAACATGCAAATACTTTGTTAAAAACTGGCATTATCTGGAAAAAGTGCACGGGTGCGACAATTTCTCCTCATGACTGAGGTTTGGTTATTTCAGCCATAGTCATTGCTAGATATCCATAGACGATCACTGTTAGTAGAATGTGCTATACTGAAGAGTTTAGTGACCCAGCCACATTAGCTCATAGAATGTGTTGAAGCATGCAGATGTAAAACAGCCTTTGATTTAAACATCTGCCACCTAGTTTCTAACTGCCTCACATGCAACATTAGCACTGTTTGCTGAGAGTGGGTTTCCAGAAGTGATCACCATGTGCTGTGCCAAGCAACAGCTGGAATTTTAGTGGTTGCCTTTTTAGTGGAAACATGTTCTCTGGAGTGACTAATTATACTTCAGTCTGATGGCTGAGTCTGTATATTGAGGATTAAAATAAGCACTAACCGATGCAGTTGCAGTGTCAAAATTTGGTGGGAGGAATAATCGGTGTTGGGTATTTTTCTTCGCTGGGCCCTCATAATTTCAGTAATGGAAGTTTTAATTGTACAGTGCAGTCACCATGACCAGTTTTAGATGCTTGGCTTCCAAACAGTGACACAATGTTGATGATGTTTGCGTTCCCTGTCTGAGCATTGCACATAAAGAGATTTTTAAAGAAAGGATTTGCTGAGTTTTTGATTGCTGATCTTTTCTCTCTTTACATGTTTTGATTGAACTGGATGGCTAACTGTGAGGTGTTATCACCCACCAAAAAAGTACTTTCCTTTGTATTCTGAATGTGTTTTTATGTTTAAAATCCCAACCAAACAAACAAAATAAAAACAGATTTTGGCACAAACTTTGTGTTCCCTATATCACACAGTAGCCACTGTGCTGCATATATTCATTCATTCATTGTTTTATTCACTTGATCCTGCTCAGGGTTGCGGGAACACAGGGCACAAGGCAGGAACAACAATAGACGGGGCATCAACCCATCGTAGGGCACATATCCTCCCACACTCATACATACAATAGGGTCACATTAGAAACACCAATTAACCTAACATGCATGTCTTTGGAATGTGGGAGGAAACCCACTCGGAGGACATGCAAACTCAGGTGGAGTCTGTGGTCGGGATCGAACTAGGTATGCTGGAACTGTGAGGTGACTGCACTATCTGCTGCTCCACTGTGTTGTCCCATGGTCCATACAGGTTCACTTCATTATTTACTTTTTTATTAATTACAGTGCCTTGCAAAAGTATTCGGCCCCCTTGAACTTTTCAATCTTTTGCCACATTTCAGGCTTCAAACATAAAGATATGAAATTGTAAATTTTGTGAACAATCAACAACAAGTGGGACACAATCGTGAAGTGGAACGAAATTTTTTGTATATTTAAAACTTTTTTTTAGAAATAAAAAACTCATTCAAGAAGTTCAGTGAGGATCTCTGAAAGATCCAATGTTGACCTAAATGACTGATGATGATAAATAGAATCCACCTGTGTGAAATCAAGTCTCTGTATAAATGCACATGCTCTGTGATAGTCTCAGAGTTCTGTTTAAGGTGCAGAGAGCATCATGAAGACCAAGGAACACACCAGGCAGGTCCGAGATACTGTTGTGGACAAGTTTAAAGCCGGATTTGGATACAAAAAGATTTCCCAAGCTTTAAACATCTCAAGGAGCACTGTGCAAACGATCATATTGAAATGGAAGGACCCGGCCGTCCCTCTAAACTTTCAGCTCAAACAAGAACAAGACTGATCAGAGATGCAGCCAAGAGGCCCATGATCACTCTGGATGAACTGCAGAGATCTACAGCTGAGGTGGGAGACTCTGTCCATAGGACAACAATCAGTCATACACTGCACAAATCTGGCCTTTATGGAAGAGTGGCAAGAAGAAAGTCATTTCTCAAAGATATCCATAAAAAGTTTGCCACAAGCCACCTGGGAGACACACCAAACATGTGGAAAAAGGTGCTCTGGTCATACGAACTTTTTGGCCACAAGGCAAAACGTTATGTTTGGCGTAAAAGCAACACAGCTCATCACCCTGAACACACCATCCCCACTGTCAAACATGGTGGTGGCAGCATCATGGTTTGGGCCTGCTTTTCTTCAGCAGGGACAGGAAGATGGTTAAAATTGATGGGAAATGGATGGAGCCCAATACAGGACCACTTCTGGAAAGAAACCTTGTAGTCTGCAAAAGACCCAACTTAGCATCGTGATGGTATCTGTCACCCTGAAATGTCACATGCCAAGGGGATAATGATTGAAGGGAGCCCTTTTAACACCAATTGCCAGAATAGATTGTGGTACTTTAAAGTATTTTTAAAACACTTCGCTTTAAAAACTGTGTGAAAGCATAGAGAGAAAGCAAATCACACAGTACATGATAATTTTCTTTATTTCATAAACAGAAATGGTGTCATGACAAAAACCTGTCATTTATATAACACTAGCAATTGAAATGCATGAAAATGAGTTCTGCACAATACCATATTTACAATGGTTAAGTCATTAAATTCATTAGGTTCATGTAGCTTTGAGAAATAAAGAAAAAAGTAAAACCTCTACAGAAAATGCAAATAACAGCTATCCCAAACTGACAATATTAACACAAAACTAGAAAAACAAAATACAAGAGGGATTGAGCAAGAGAGAAAAAAAGAACAAAAGAAAACAAACTACAAGCCAGAGTTATTACATTAAAAATGATGCACCGAAATCTACTAATACAATAATTTGTGTAAAAAGCATGTAGAAAAACACCTGATGTGGTTTGCTGATACAGTCGTTGACCAGTTATGAGAGGTATGAAGGATTTCACAGGTAGATAAGAGTGAGAGAGAGTCCGCTCTGCTAGTCGAGAGATGGGGGGGCCGGAGACCCCTGCATACACACGTTTCACGTCAAGGTGAACTATGGCCTCGGCAAGTTCTAAGGCAAAAAGTCGGAGGTGCACTTCTATTCGTCCTACTCTGAAACAACCCCGTCGGGTGAAAACGGCAAACTTGAGGAATTAAGCATAGTTATCAAAGGACATTTGTTTTTGTTTTTATTTTGTTTAAAAAACATACAAAAATGAAAAAGAATACTAAACCTAGCTATCCAATTAAAACTCACAATTACTATATACATGGCAAGTTCGATTTGACTCGTAAAAACGTGTCACCTTGTCTTTGTAAACATTTTTGCCCTTCTACTTTTCCTCGAATAAGTTCAGCCTGCATATTCCACTAGATCACAAGTGTTTTTTTTCTTTTGAAGTTGTGTGAATTGTAAATTCAAGGCCTTAAAAAAAAAATTCCCACCTATGCAAAGAACTTTGGAGAGCCAGTGTCAATGTTTCAGAGAAGAAGCACAAACCAAACCATCCAAATGAAAATAAAAAAGCAATTACATTGACAAATGCCTAAAACAAGCTCTGTATGTCTGTGAATCATTTATAGCATTTATATGGAGCAACAACTAATCCAAAAGGCATAGCATTGTCAAGATTGCAGACTGCAGATCACCATCTTAGTAGACATACCTCTCAGGTTTAATTCCAAATAATTCTACAGATCGAACTGTTTTGTTAATCTGCAGCCCTCTTCAAAATGTTGTGCATATCAGTTTTTGCCTTTGCATTGTCGATTTATAGCTTAGAAACACAAGACACGGTTTTGACGGCCCATTAGCTTTCATCTGAAGACATTTATAAACAGAAAATAGGCAACAAAAATTTACCAACTACTAGCAGAACCATTTTGTTGGAGGAAAAAAAACTCTAACATCATTGGCACGCACCCTGAGACAATATACAAGAGCATGTGTGTCAATTTAAATGACAAAGCCTTAGTTAAAACTGAAGACAGTTGATGTGGAGCTGAATGAGGATAAAGCGAACAAGCTACTGAATTTAAATAGTATTCGGTAAACAAGAAAATCAGCCATTGGTCATAAAGACCCCAAGCTGGCAGACGCAATGAACGTTATCAGCAAAGACAAAAACCAAAAGCAAATACCAATTAGGACAGCAATGGTAAATCGCTAGGCACTCATTGCTACCATAGGGAGCAGCCCAAGTCACAATCTTTGCAATCCAATATTGTTTTTAAACATGCTCTCATTAACTTCTCCTCCAATCAATTAATCAATTAATTAAGTGACACAAGTGGCCACTTGTATTAAAATGTAAAAGATTCATGAATCACTTTTGATGGCAAATGCAACGTAGTTCCATTAGCTATTTGTTTAATTTATTTTCCATTTACTTAGAGGCATGCCTATTATCTGATGTAATACTTAGGTGGTTTGCATCCCAAGTAGTTGAGAGAGGCAAAGATTTCTAAATAGAAACAACTTGTATAGTCTGTTCACTTGTACAGGTACTGACTAGCTAGAGAGCAAACATAATTTACTTTAGGTTTTTAGCATTGAGGATATTTGCTAGTTTTGCAGAGCTTAGCTGCTAATTAGATGTTGTAGCATTCTAACTAGCTAACTATCAAAGACAGTGTGGTTACAGTGATAACTGTAAGTGATGTACAATCATAGGTGCTTGCTAAGAGCTAGTGTGGAGAATAGTTGGTTTGCTGGCTAGCTTCCTTCCTAACTAGCTAACATAAGGTCAGCTGTCTTTTGTACACTGGCAAAGTTGACAACCTAGTAACCAATTTTAATGTTTACTTTTTTGGAATATTCTATATTTAATTGCTCCTGTGGAGTTGTATTCATGAAGTTTATTGAAAAAAGGATTTTTGAAAAACAAACTGCAACAGGTAATTAAAAAGGCGAGGGAAAAAATGGGGGGTTGTTAGCAGTATTGAAGCTAATAATTACAAAATGTCTGTCATTATAGCAATTCCGGGGGAAGACCCCTCAATACCCATTGAAAACCCATTCCACAAAGTAGACATCAGTGATAATATGAATGATAGTGTGCTTATCTAGTGGAGCTTCATGCATCCCACCTTTACTTAATCACTTCTACAACAAGAAGCATAAAAAAGAAGTTCATTTATAGGGCTGATTTGCATATGTGTGCACAAACGTCCATTTGGACATCTTTAGTTCCTGTCTTGTACCTGATTAGAATTTCGAAAAGGTAAATACTGTTCATATTCTACAAAGAGATAGCGAGAGGGAGCAAGAGCAAAGCGAAAAGTCTAGTGAAAAAGAAACAAAGCAACAGCACAAACTAGCAAGTCAAGATTTCTAAATCGCTACAACAGAGTACTCCATTCAGTGTGAATGTGTATTTGTGTGCATGTATGTATGTGTGTATGTGTGTATGTGTAGGCTTGAATATATTGCATGGGGATGAGAAAATTCTAAGCTTTTCAGGAGAGTATTAAACAATCAGATTTCCTAACACACAGGCACACAACTCTGGTGGCCACAAACAAACAAACAAACAAAAAGGTTTCCTATAGAATACGGGTCAGAGAGATATCACATACACAATATTATACTAATCAATAAATGGCAACTGAATTTGACCTACTTACAGAACATAGAATAGAGATTTTTTTTTTTTTTCAAAATTGGAATTTTTGGAATATTATCATCAAATTATAATTTCTGTTGCTGGATTTTACTAACCAAAATCTGTTTCCAGCAGGTAGTAGAATATAAGAGACTATAATATGTAAGAAGCAATCAATTGAAAGGAGTTGAAATGAACTACATTCTGAAAACTACATTTCCCTGACATCCCAACAAATAGACAAATGATAAAATACACAGGCAGCATGCAGTCCTATCCTGGATATAAATTTCTAACAAATATACAATTTAGGCAAATACAGAACTATTCAAATGGCTGTTAAATGCCCATAGAGTTACATGGATTTTATTTACTTACTTTTAAAATCCAGAGTTTTGTTTTAGCTTATTAGATTCACAGATAATCGAATATGTGAACTGAGCATTTTTTGTCATGTAGTGTATTGTAAATTTTTGGTATCATTAGATAACTAGCATTAAAAATGTTTTCTTGGGGGCACTTTTTAAGTGCACTTGTTAAGTGCTTCATTTTCAGACTATCACAATCCTGAAAGTGAAATCTACCCTCTAGGAAGTGCTAAATGGTAAAAGAGTGCACTGAGATGAAAAATTGAGCCCACAGTTGCAGAGACCAAAGAGCTACAGCGCAAATATATTTAAAGTTGGGTCTACAAGTCCACATAATTATACGAGTCCACTATGAAAAACTGTCTAGAATACACCATTTCCCACATCAGGTCAATCTGTATAACCTTACATTATCTTTTAACAATATAATTCATTGGATCACTGATTGGTAAAATCCACAAATATCCCCAACTAGATTCATTTCAATGATAGTTGGAAATTCACAGCTTTCTCATTAGCTTAGCTACATTGCAGTTGATTAACATAGTTTGTTTTAACTTCATAGTGATACATATAGTGAACTCAAGATACAACTGCCAACTAGTGACTTTTGGTAGTAAATTGGTATTAAATTATAGGCAGTGAATTCAAATGTTTGGACTGTATATGATCCAGCACAACTGGAGTACAGTGCGCAAAAAGTCTACAGACCAGCTTGATTGGTTTTCTCAACTATGGGCTAGAGAGAGTAAGTGCCTAAGCAAATACAGGGCAAAAATTCATTAACAGAGCTTACACTTTGTTCCTGAAGGAACTTTTGATTTTAGAACTTTTTTTTCTTTTTTTTTGCTGTGACTTTTTAAACTGACTAAGATTTAAAAAAAAAAATCCAAGAAGCTTTTTGTAAGGTCTTCATGACATGCACACACACACATTTTAAATACTGATAAGAAAGAAGGTTCCTCCTTGGAGGTGCAGCTTTTCACATTTCAGCAGGGCAAATCGGACAGAATCCAAATGACATGCAAGGGGATCTATAAGTTTGTGAGAGTGTGTGATGCATGTGTAAGTGTGTGTGCGTGTAAGAAGCCATTTTCCTGAGTTTTGAGCACCGTCGCAGGCAATTTCACTTTAGCCAGGAAACAGCAAAGCAAACAATTTCCCTTCACAACCAAAAGACATGACGTAAAAGCATTGAAAAAGAGAAAACACATCTAAAGCACTATCTGTTCACGGTCACCGATACACTCGCCATGCTCTGTACTATATACAGTACGCGTTCTGCCCAGCAAGCACTTTATGCAGAACTACCTAAATATCCAAAATCTAGGGTATTGCTGATGTGAGGGGACATTAGCAGTTACTACATGTCTAAAAGTCCAATTAGTTTGTCCACCTCCATGTCAGTGCTGTCCAAGGCAATAGAGGAATGTATGATTTACCAGAAAAGACCATCTGTACAAATCTTGTGGAGACACTACAAATGTGTAACTGTAACACAGAAGACGTTTTTGCATATGAACATTTACAGTCTAACTGCTGTAAAAAAATCTGTCAATGTACATCAACTGCTTCCTTTCCATGAAATACTACAGTCCAACATTCAGAATATTTCCTGAGTTTGAATTTGCAGTGGCACAGAGCCACAAAACAGAAAAAAGCGAGAGAGTAGATATATAAAGAGAAATACTGAGCACAGACAAATCACTGGTGTTAAATCAATCAGAACCCGATGTAGCTGCACAGTGTATGCTGGAGACTGGTAACACTGTAGGTGCTAATTGAACACACTGATTTTGCTGTGAGAGATCATAAAGGAGAGGTAGAGGGACAGGTTAGGAGTAGGTAAGGAGAAGTAGAAGAGCATTTTTCCACTGCACAATTGATCTGAAGAGCATTGATCAGTCACCATAAGGAGGAGAACTTGTCATCATTGCTAGCCTCAGTGCTGGGATTTCAGTTGAATGCATTTATATGTACTTTCGTACTGGCAAAAAAATGGAATGGAATATGATCACTAAGAAAACTCAGATCTTTTTCCAGAGCTTCACATCTTCCAGTAACAGGTTTGCATAAGCTACTTTCTTTGAATCCAGTCCTCGTAAGTGTTACTTAACATATACTGTATATCCTCTGCATGGAGTGAGTAATGCTACTGCATGAACAGTATAAAGAGCCTTAACAGGGTTTATACATTGAGTAATTTTGTACAGATCATGCTGTATCTGAGCAAGGAAGAACAACCTGAAAGAATTTGACTCATATAAAATTTAAGTAAAAGTAGAAGCTGAACGTTACTGATTGCATCCAAGTTATGAGCCAATAACAGAGTTGTATTAGCAGACTTGTTGCAACATTATCCAAACATGGGCAGGGTAAAATGTTCAAAATTTCCCGCTAAAATTTCTCTCAAAATTGCATGTCCAATTCCCCAGGGTTTTGACAATACTCACTGCGTGTTCGACCCACCACTCAAAGGAGAAGGGCCAAAGCAGGAGATTCTCTGCACAACACCCAGCTGCCAACCAATCCTTTGTCATCATTAGGCTACAAATGTCTATGGCAAGCATGAACCTGCATTGACAAACAGACTAATCTCGCTGTGTCCATTTCATGTCCGGTTCATTTTATTTATTTGGCTTGGGCACTGGATAGCCTAGGACTTGTTGCTTTACCTCTTGGCCATGTTTCATAAATTACTGTATGTACTTGACTGCCAAATTGAGTCAACAATAGATGTGTGTATTCATTTGTTTTTGGTAGTCTAATTAGTTTGGATTTTTCAATCAACCAAAATTCATCACACACACACCCTCATTAAGCCATTCTAAAATATTTAAGTAGCACTGTGGTTGCAAATAAATGGTTTCCTATCCCTTATGTAGTGCACCACAAAGGGTGTAAACACCATTATTCCATGCTGCATATAGTGCACTACATATGGAGAAAGTTAGTACATCCCAGAGCTCCACTCACAGGTCCCTGGGTACAGTTCAGAGATCCCAGAGCTGCACCCTGCCTAGCTCAAGCACAAATTAAGCCTTAGGAGATTAGAAAATGTAGAGTGTCTGCCAACACATCTCTGTATCCTTGGTATTTTAGAAACTGTACAGAAATATAATACTAATTATGCCAACATTGACAATTCTGAGCCACTCTATCCATCTCTGACTGCTTACTATCATGCTAATTAATTTGCCAAAAACAGTAACAATAGCCTGCTATTGGAACAGTGTACTATTTGTGACATACTACTATGTAGGCATACTAAGTAGCATGTGACATAATTACACCATCAGCGATGTTGTTACTATTTTGTCGTACTGCTTAGCAAGTATTGTGTGATTGTGGAACATGTCTCCAACTACCGCTGAGTGCTCCTAGTCTGGTAGCAACTGGTAGTAGATACCTTTGGGTAGTAGAACTGACCCCTTGGTAATTGGACTGGTGGCCAATGGATAAAGCACTAGTGTTTCTCGTGCGAAAATGGTACATTGTGCAGTGGAAAAAGGCTCATTAACCAGAAAGGAAGCTTCTAGGTCTATAGAGCCTGTGTGGAGCTGATCCCCTTGAGTGGACTGTAATGGTGGAGGTCAGTGAAAAGGGGAAAAGAATATAGCACCATTGCAAGTCTTTTTTATATGACATGCATCAGCCATGGCTGAGCCCGAGAGAACCTGGAGTAACAGTATTGCTGCTGTTAAGACAACTGTAGTGTCAACCATTAAAAAAGACACACAACAAAACACCAAAAAGACATAAATATATAAAACAGAAAGAAAAAAAAGATCCGTAGAACACTGGCAGAGGTTGATCATCTTAACCCCCCTTTAGTTTTCAGGGGTTTGTCAGAAGATGCATCCAAATTAAATAATAAAAAAATGAAAACAGAATAAAAAAGTGGAAAAATAACAAAAACAAAACACTGTTACTAGGTAAAGTCCTTTCTCGGCTGTTCGTCAGTGGTACATTTATCAGTCATCTCCTGGCAGAAGTCTACTGTCACTGTCTGATTAGACTGTTCCAAATAGGTGGAGCCAGTTGTTGTCTCCTCCCCTTCACCATTGCCTACGTGGCACTGAGCCGATGCTGGTGCCAGATGCCCATCGGTAATAGTGAGTGGCTTGACAAATTCGGATTCAGAGGTGGTGAGGTCGATGCTGGGAGGCAGCAGAGCCTGGCGGCTGGGGGAGGCAGGGTCAGAAGCGGGGCGCAGGACGGGGCAGTAATGATGGAGAGACTGGACTTGCTCGGGGCTCAGCTGGACGTCTCGGCACACCTCCTGAGACAGGCAGGAGAAATTCTCCCACAGCTCACCCATGCATGCCTTCAGCTGATTCCGTTCAGTCAGCAGCTTCTCCTTCTCACCCACCTGCGTGAGCGTGCACACACACACACACACACACACACACACACAGTGGGGGGTGGGTGGGGGGAGAAGAGTATAGTAACAGTTAAGACAAACATCTGCAATTAACAATAATAATGATCCAGTAGCTGTGCTGATCAGAAGTATTAGTGGTTGTGGGCTTTAGTATTAGACTACTGACCAATAGTTGAAAGCAGGCACCAAGTTCCAGCAGGCTAAACTGCCTAGTCATGAACAATTTTTTTGTATTGCATTTGCAATTGAAAACTGTCTCAAAGCAGAATAACTGACATATAGATCCACAATCTCAATTAACAAAGATAGGGTAAAAGTGGCAGGAAATACCATAAATGTGATGGAGAAGAAACCTTGTGACACTCTAAAGGGAGCCAAACTCATTGGGTGACTGCCACTTTCAGCAAAGCTTTGACTGTTAAAGTTCCATTTTTGACAAGGCTTATCCTAGTCTGAGTTCCATGGGCTGTCTGCTGATGTTCACTGGGCACAGGCAAAATGGTTCCCTGGATGGAACACCAGTCTACGACAGGGCCCCATAACTGCAACACCCAACATTCACTTTGCAACCTCAGGACAGACTTTGAACCCATGTCTCCAGGAAGTCATTGATATCTCTACTAAGTTTAATACAAAGCACATATGCTAAATGTTGTGAATATAATTAGAAAGAATCACACATCACCTCACCTCCTGTGCCCTGTACTGGACTACCACAAACTTTTCCAACCATGACAAAAACCTACAAAGCTACACCCACACTGACAGCAGCATGGATCTCAAGTGGATAAAGATGCCATAAAGAACAGATATCCCATTTGAGTGAAAACATTGGTGCTTTTCTTGACTGTTAGACATGGCCAGTCTAGCCTGTGTAACCACTGATCAGGACAGAACCTGGGTCACCATGAAAGTGGGGTAGCATGGGGTAGTTTGCCTTTCTATCATTGTGGATACTTTTCACTGACATACAGTGGGGCAAAAAAGTATTTAGTCAGCTGCTGATTGAGCAAGTTCTTCTACTTAGAAAGATGAGAGAGGTCTGTAATTTTCATCATAGGTACACTTCAACAATGGGAGACAAAATGAGAAAAAAAAAATCCACAAAATCACATTGTAGGATTTTTAAAGAATCTAATTGTAAATCATGGTGGAAGTAAGCATTTGGTCACCCACAAACAAGCAAGATTTCTGGCTCTCACAGACCTGTAACTTCTTCTTTAAGAAGCTCTTCTGTCTCCAACTCGTTACCTGTATTAATGGTCACCTGTTTAACCTCATTATCTGTATAAAAGACAACCTGTCCGACAGCATCAAACAGTCAGACTCCAAACTCCAACCAGCTCCAGACCAAATATCTGTCGAAAGGATTACCAGCGAAAAATCCTGTGACCATCACCAGTCTGGCGAAGAGCTGAATCCTAGACAATAGGCAAGAGTTGGTGTGAATAAATTCAACATCGTGTGAGCAATGAAAGAAAACTGGAAAACTATAAGACCACTGTAGCTCCCTATCGATCGGGGCTCCCGCACAATATCTCATCCCGTGGGGTCCAAAATATCATGAGAACAGTGGCACAAAACCCCAGAGCTACACAACAGGGACCTGGATTGGAAAACCCTGCAGAGACTGACAAAGTACCAAGGGCTACCATCATACCACTAAAGCCAAGAGGGACTCAGATCTTTGTCCCCCGGCCTTAATCCAGTAGCATGTCCACCAGTCTGAGTTGCCAGAGACAGTACTGGATGAATTCCAGAAGAGGATTGGGCCGAATATCTCTTCTGGGTCATGTAAACTCAAAATAGAACTTTTTTGGTTTTTAAAACTCCACGCGTCATGTGTGGGTGGTAGATCGAATACTGAGTTGCACCCCAAGAACACCATACCCTACTGTAAGCATGAAGTGGAAACATCATCGTTGGGTTTTTCTTGCGCAAAGGGGACAGGATACTGAACGGGGCCATGTTCATGAGATTTTAGCCAAAACCGCCTTCCATCATGAGAGCATTGACGATGACTGGCTGGTCTTCCAGCAGGGACAATTATCCCAAAGCACCCACTCAGGCAATGAAGGAGTTGGCTCCATAAAAAGCATTTTAAGGTCCTGAAGTGCTCGCCATCATCCAGATCTCACCCCATAGAGAAAGTGTGGATGGGAGGTTTGTTGAAAGTCCGTTTCGGTTTGCCCCCGTCCCCCTCCCCCAGACCGACAGCTCCAAAACAATCACTGTGCTCTAGAGGAATCTGCATGTAGGAATGGGCCAAAATACCAGCTACAGTTGTGTGTTTACAGGACGGTACAGAAAATGTTTGCCTCGTAAAGCCAACAAAGGTTGTGTTACAAAGTTATTTATTTGAACTTTGTTATTGACCAAATCCTATTTCCACCATAATGTAACAATTAAATTCTTTAAAATCCTACAATGTGAATTCCTGGATGTTTTTCTCATTTATGTCTCTCCTAGTTGAAGTGTACCTGTGATGAAAATTACAGAACCCTCGCGTCATCTTTTACTAAGTAGGAGAACTTGCCACTCCAGGCTTGACCTAAATCCTTTTTTGCCCCACTGTAATATTATTGTAGCTAATTAATGCCACACCTACATCTAAGTGGGCTCCACTTACTTCAGTAATTATTAGTTGATATTGAGTTATATGTGCCTTCATTTTTGGAAAACAAATTTAGTTCATGGGCACTTGGCTGGCACAGAGGCAATTCCCTAGCCCACCATCTGGTCAGACAGGGGAATCATCCCTCAGTGCTGCTACAGCCACCCTTACCCAGCCCTGTTATGGGTGCCCCTGTAATTTACCCCTGTAAGTTCTTCGATAGGCACCTTAAGCAGGGTTTAAAAAATAAGTATGAGTGTTTATACAGAGCCTGAAATCAGTAAGAGGCAGTGGTGGCTCAGTGGTTAAGGTTCTGGACTACTAATCACAAGGTTGCTACTGCTGGTCCATTGACTAAAGCCCTTAATATTCAACTGCTCAATCTGCTCAATTGTAAGTCATACAACTGTAAGTATACTGTAGTCTCACATGCACATAAATATACACTCACCTGTCACTATATTAGGTACACCTGTTCAATTTGTTAACACAAGTATCTAATCAGCCAATCACATGGCAGCATCTCAGTGCATTTAGCCATGTAGGCATGGTCAAGATGACCTGCAGAATTTGGTGTAAACAACAAGCTTGGATCCATTCGGTCCTTAATGCCACAAAGAATTAAGGCAGTTCCGTGTACAAGGAAGTGTAGAGTATGTGCACGTACCAGTTTGCGTATTTCACACTCCAGGTTGAGGATGCAGTCGAGTTTTCTCTTTCGGCAGCGCTGGGCAGCGATGCGGTTCTTACTGCGCCGGCGCACGTCATGTATGAACTCAAGCTGCTCTGATGTCAGCTTGTGCATCTTTACCATCATCTGGAAGTCGTTGCGTGGAAGATTTGTGATTTGATCGACAGGGAAAGGAAGCTTGATCTGGAACGAAGACCAAATGCACATGCTTAGGCTGCTGCTTTGGTAGAGGAACAAGTGTTACAACACAATGTGAAAACAACATCATGCTTGAACTCTAATCAGCAGTCCCAATTTGCGAACACGGTGGGTAAACACAAACCTTTTTACAATTAAATGGAACTGGAATATTTTACAGCCTTATGTAAGTTGCGGTTAGACATGTTATGACTGTTTCACGCTAAGAATTGGAAGTGTTTTAAGTGTTTTGCCAATGATATAGCACACTTAAACTTTGGAAACACCAATTAAGCTAACACACATGCCTTTGAAATGTCGGACGAAACCAGAGTACTAGGAGTAAACCCACGCTGGTGACGGAATCGTGCCGGGGATCTCAGAGCTCTGAGCGGCAGTGCTAACCGCTGCACCAACGTGACGCTCATCTATTTTATTATAATAGCTATTTTCATATATTCTCTATATTGTTATATTTCTTTTTTGTTCTATTCTATATTTTAATTCTATATTTTAATTATTCTGTTGTTACTGTATAAATGTATTATTTGCTGTTGTAAAAAAGCGCTATATAAATCAATCTGACTTTGTAAACAATATGGGAAAAAAATTGACGAATGAACCTTGCAATTCATTTTCACACCACAAGATGGCAGCGTAAATCCGTTGATCAGTGTACGTTGACTCTTACGATGATTTAACGGTCCTGTTATTGTTCTGTTTAATTTTGTCCAGTGTGGTGTTTTCCTCTATCATAACTATGTTTCTGTCACCTAACTGACGTAAGGCGTCATGAAAATTAATGATAACTTGTCACTGGGGCAACTTGTTCAAATTTGGAACATCAGTGTTCTGGTTACATTTGATTGTCAGATTTAACCACTCATAGAAAATGTATGGACTTCAGAGAAGCAGAAACTGTGTTATAATGACTAAGCGAGTGGTTGCCCAAAAAGGTTGGTGCTAAAAATAATAAGGATAATCACATTCCATCACATGTAATGAGAGAAAGAGAGATGACAAACAAACAGGAAGTGAGCATCCCTCCATCTGTCACTGTGACTCAGGCAACAGCAGCCAATAAAACAATGGAAAGAGACAGCTGGCTCACTCATTTATTTCTCCATCTCTCATTCACATTTCTGCAGGGGGATTACTAGCAGGGATGAGTATGCAAATCTGTCCTGTTAACGAGCTGGTACCACAGGTACTACCGGTGGCACATTCTGTCTGACCATATGACACACGCTCAAATACAAAACAGTGAAGTGAAAAATGTACATCAGGATCAGAAATGCAATCACAAATCCACGGTTTTGCCCTACAGAATTCACACACCGATGCCTCATTGATAAGAGAGACCTAAAGGGGAAAGGAGAGGAGCAAAAGGTAAAAGTAGGAGTGGCATAAAGTGGCATGTCTGAACAATACATCTCTCTCTGTCTCCCAGTCTCTTTCCTACTATTCCAGCTGAACACAGCATGAGTGATTAATACAACATGCCATCCCACTTACGGATGATGACTCACACAGGAATGCATACATAAAATACATGATTGTATCTGGAAAGCCAGTCTTCCATCTGAATGTGTGTGTCAAACGGGTCAGAGGAGCAGGGATAATACAAACAGTCAAACACATGCCTTTTTGCACAGTCTAGAGCTGTCAGTTTATTGCTCAAAAATCATATTTCAATGTTTTCAATCTCAAAGTTATCCTGCAAAAGTCTTAGGCCACCATTAGATTAGATATACCATTGGTTTAGCAATAGTATAATGACCATACAGTGGTGCTTGAAAGTTTGTAAACCCTTTAGAATGTTCTATATTTCTGCATAAATATGATCTAAAACATCATCAGAGTTTCACACAAGTCCTAAAAGTAGATAAAGAGAACCCAGTTTAATAAATGAGACACAAATATTATACTTGATCAGTTATGTATTGAGGAAAATGATCCAATATTACATATTAGTGAGTGGCAGAAGTATGTGAACCTTTGCTTTCAGTATCTGGTGTGACCCCCCTGTGCAGCAATAACTGCAACTAAACGTTTCCTGTAACTGTTGATCAGTGCTGCACACCGGCTTGGAGGAATTTTAGCCCATTCCTCCATACAGAACAGCTTCAGCTCTGGGATGTTGGTGGGTTTCCTCACAATAACTGCTCGCTTCAGGTCCTTCCACAACATTTCGACTGGATTAAGGTCAGGGCTTTGACTTGGCCATTCCAAAACATTAACTTTATTCTTCTTTAACCATTGTTTGGTAGAACGACTTGTGTGCTTAGGGTCGTTGTCTTGCTGTATGACCCACCGTCTATTGGGGTACAGTTCATGGACAGATGGACAGAAGTCCTGACATTTTCCTTTAGAATTCTCTGATATAATTCAGAATTCATTGCTCCTGCAATGATTACAAATCGCCCTGGCCAGGGTGCAGCAAAACAGGCCCAAACCATGATACTACCACCACCATGTTTCACAGATGGGATAAGGTTCTTATGCTGGAATGCAGTGTTTTCCTTTCTCCAAACATAACGCTTTTCTTTTAAACTAAAAACTTCTATTTTGGCCTCATCCGTCCACAAAATATTCTTCCAATAGCCTTCTGGCTTGTCCACGTGATCTTCAGCAAACTGCAGATGAGCAGCAATGTTCTTTTAGGAGAGCAGTGGCTTTCTCCTTGCAACCTTGCCATGGACACCATTGTTGTTCAGTGTACTTCTGATGGTGGACTCATGAACATTAACATTAGTCAATGTGAGAGAGGCCTTCAGTTGCTTAGAAGTTACCCTGAGGTCCTTTGTGACCTCACAAACTATTACACGCCTTGCTCTTGGAGTGACTTTTGATAGTCGACCACTCCTGGGGAGGGTAACAATGGTCTTGAATTTAAGAATTTAAGGTTCACATACTTTTTCCACTCACTAATATGTAATATTGGATCATTTTCCTTGATAAATAAATGATCAAGTATACTATTTTTGTCTATTTATCCACTTTTCGGACTTGTGACAATCTGATGATGTTTTAGGTCATATTTATGCAGAAATCTAGAAAATTCACAAACTTTCAAGCACCAATGTATATAATTATTTCTCATTCTCTGTATTAGAATACAACCAAAAATACAGTACATTTGTATGAAAAATGAAAAAATAAAATAAATAAACAAATAAAAATAAATTTTATAGGCTACAATAGCGAGTATTTAGTGTGACCTCCCCTTACACTTGAGCAATAGCAGCATCTGGCAGCTTCATCAAGATGACATGTTGATCCTTCTACAGTCTAAAGAAGCTTAATAAGGAATGTTTTTTGGAAGGGTAGCAGCCAAAAAAGCACTTTTGTTTAGGAGAACAGGGTGAAAAGGCTAAGATATGGTCATACCACTGCTAAAACAACAGATCTACTGGTGTCCTAAGACTTTTACACAATGCTGTGTATATATGCTTGAAGCTGTAAAAGTAAGTAGCTATATGATTTAAGTAAACAATATTTTAATCAAAATACAACCACAAAAGGGTGTTTCAGTATTTAAAATGCTGTATAATCGTAATGTAATAAGGCTAATTATCATTAGTATTACACTTACTCACATTCCATACCAGCTTAATCCAATTCAGGGTCACAGGGGCTGGGGCCTAACCAGCAGCACAGGGTAGTTTATCTTTCCATCACTTGGCTGCACTATAGGCTGCACATGGAGGTTGGCTGACCTTTTGAGTCTTGGTCCTCCTAAGGTTCCTCCTCATCACATTTAGGGAGTTCATGCTTGCTACTCACCTTAGGCTTGCTCAGTTAGGGTTGTGGGCTTAGATAGTTGTAAAGCTGCTTTGAGATAATGCCCTGTTGTAAAAGGCGCTATATGAATGAATTTCACTTGACTGTGAGAACTTTCCATTGGCATAACATTACTGTGGCTAATTAATGCTAAATCTCCAGATAACCCTAATCTTAACCTTGTGGGATCCTTGTCAGAACACGTGGCCCACACAATGGTATATAAACAAAATTTTCAAGATTTGAATTGACTTTAATGAATTTGAAATTCAGTTTTATGTTGACAGTTTTAACACAGACGTTGTACAGGTATGCACCATTTAACCATTGACTGGACATAACCATAGTCACATAGTCTTTTTATAATGTACTGTGACAGCCTGTGTAGGGGAAAGCCATAATACTTAAGAGGATGGTATGTTGGAACTGATACTTTTGTTTGAGGGAAGCTAAGATGTGTTGACAGACAGTATGACAAACAACACAGAAGATCAACCAAATGGAACAGAGACTCAATGACTGAATGTGAACCAGTTTTTATAGTTATAGGTTAGAGAGAATATACAGGTAGTGGGGGAACAAACAAAGGAGTACTACTTACAATAGGACAGGCACATACACTTACAAATGCCATTTACAGATTGTTACAAATAAGCAATGGAATGTCATACACACCAACACAATAAAGTCTCTAAACACACAGAGGTAGAACAGTCTCTAGTCCAAATGTGAGCCAATGAGCAAGTGAGCAAAAAGTGAAGGGACATTGACTGGATGGTATTTAAATCTCACTTACCAGTAATATAGTTATTTTACAGTCAAATCCCTGTGGATTTCATATTATGTTCCAACATTTTGCTCATCACAGTCTCAATATGAGTGCCTGCCAAGGCAAATTCCTCATAAGCAGGGCTTGAAATGAACACTTCACCCACCATGGATTTTTTGTATATCAGTGTTTTTCAAAATGAGCATTGTATTTAATATAGTGCAAAAGAATCGATGGGTGTGGATTCATTTTTTGCACTTGCACAAAATACTGCTTAATTACCATGGGTACTGAATGTACATATATACACATAAATGTATGATGCATTCCAAATATTGTTTAGTGTAATATTCTAAAATTGTTATCAGGTATCTATCTCATCTGTCATCAATAACTGAGTCCATGGACATTATTAGTCCTGTCTAAAAATGCTTGTTAGTAAAGGTAGGAAAGGAAAAAAAAAACTGAAGTTAAATAGATCTAGAAATAGTTTTCTCATAATGAAAGTTGATGTATTTGCTAGATTTAAGAAAAGCTTTAGTCTGCTAACATAAAAAACTATTTTGGCCAGTACTGCCATATTTGGTTTATTCCTTTTTATGGGGGTTTTACCAATAGTCTCGGAATGTAGTGGACTTTGATTTGTTCATATTTCCTTGCATGAATTCAGTCATCCAGGTTATTAAACATGAATGCAGCTAGACCAGATGCACATTTGATTGTACCAGTCTATTTTCTCAGTATTTGAGTAGTGTATTTAGGACCTGCTACTGCAAGTAACATTGCTTGTTTCTTTCATTGATCTGTACCTCTTGTTAGTAGACGAATAGCTGTTACGTCATATAAAATCTTTACCTAATACAAACTTTGAATGATATGTCTCTTCAAAGAAATTTGCTGCTATGAGGCATTTATCCAAATAGTTTTTCATTTTATGATAGTTTCATAATGTGGGGTTTTTTTGGGCTTACCTCTAGACCCCCCTAGTCAAAACTTGGCCTCCCTATTCATAAATCTCTAGTGACCACCCTGACTGAGTCGATCCATTTCTGAGTCACTCCAAGTGCTGTGCGAGTGCCCGGTGGTTAGTGTAGTATTAGAGTCTTTATATAGGTTTCATGAAAAGGGCTCACTCTAGTGCAAACTAGTCATTAAATGATTGCCATTATCAAAGAGTGAAGCTCAAGACAGAGTCAAAAATATATTCTTAAAGGTCAGGCAAACGGATTAAGTCTGAAAGGCTAACCACTGCAGGAAGCACTTATTTTAGTTCATTTAAAAAACCTTTATAAAAGTAGTTTAACAAGTTGTGAAGATATGCCCCCACCCCCAATAATTCCTGCTCAAAGCATCCTTGTCATTTTGTTTTTACCAGTGTGATGAACTGTTTTATTATTATTATTATTATTATTATTATTATTATTATTCTTCAGTATGGTTGTGTTCTATGTAGGTTGGGTAGTGTGAGCTGTGCATCACCACAACCCCCCTGCAAAAGCTGACATAAAACCTATGCCACTGTTCTGAAAGAATGCCAAAGTGCAATAGCTGTCCTCAGGATCTTCCTCTTCAGGTGGGATGGGAACACAGACAAAGGAACCAGAACAGAGGGATGAGAGGATTCGGAGGGATGAAAAGTCAGAGCAATTTCTGTATTTAGCACTGAAGATGACAGAGTGAACACCAGCGGCGCTCTGTTCTCACTAACCTCTTAATGGATCGTTGCTCTGGAAATGGGTCTAGACTGTAAAAGTAGGTCTCTTACTTTGAGCTATGGCCCACTTCTGTCTCTCTTCCTCTCAGAACATGAGCAGTGGGAAATGCTAAGGAAGACCAAGAAGGTCATAAGTTTTTGGGTAGCCCCTCCCCCACCCCCATTTCAAGTGTGGCTCAGACGTTACATTATACAGGGATTCTATAATGCTCAAAATTACAGTTCTTAGTTTCAAAGCATGTGAAACACACTCAGTAATGAGATGAATAGATGCATAGATATTGATCCACTCTTTATCCCTAATTTAATCTTAACCCACATCCTCTCCACAGTGGCTGACTAATGGCTGAACGCTATCAACACACACATACAGTGATGACTTTAGAATTTTCTATATTTCTGCATAAATATGACCTAAAACGTCATCAGATTTTCACACAAGTCTTACAAATAGATCAAGAGAACCCAGTATACTCCATCATTTATTTATTAAGGAAAATGATCCAATATGACATATTATTGAGTGGCAAAAGTATGTGAACCTTTGTTACCCTCCCCAGGACTGGTCAAAAATTCTAAAGGGTTCACAACCTTTCAAGCACCACTGTATAAAATGATGGTCCTGTCTTTGGACACCACAGGGCTCTCACTCCACTGGGATGCACATGCTTGTGTGCTGTCCATATTCATTATTCATATTCATATTCATTCATGTCAACTGAGTCGCCCTAGATCAGTATTTTTAGATTCCACAACTTGGTGCTATTTCATGAGTATGCAAATGAATACCAGTTGATTTTATTTTGACCTAAATCCATCATTAAAGGGTCAATGTGGAATGAACTGGTCTGTGTTGCTTCTTGATAGCTCTCCATGCTAGACTAGATTTCAATTTCTCCATCACCAGTTGGCAAAACAATCGGATTGAACAGTATTAAGGTTTCTTATACTGTTATTAAATATTCTACTTGTTTCTTGCATAATTCTACTCGTTTTTTGCATAATTAAGTTTTTAAGAGTTTTAAGAGTTTAAAATGAGTTTCATAATTTCCAAAAAAATTATAACCTGTAAAAGTAATATTTAATATTTATATCTGCAGTTCTCAAATCCAATGTATTTTGACTGGCTTCTTACCTAATTGATAAAAATAAATTAAAAAAATAATGAAGTGGTGCAAACACTAATTCAAAGGTGGTAGGCCAGCAAGTGACTCTGTTTACCAGTGATACTGCAGTGAAAAATCTGATCACTTGGTTCACCAAAATATTGAATTCCATGAAGATGAATGAATACAGTATTATAAATTCTTTGGTATACATTTCATTGCTGTCTTATAAATAAATTGGGCTTTCAGTGTATTAATAAAGCAGTCACCGGTGGTACAATCTCATAACACATTCCAAACACCTTGTTTATGTCAAAGGCATTTGCTACAATCAATAAATAAAAGCAAATACTTTAACTAAACACATCATCGTCACATGAGAAAGGGCTGTTTAATACAGCAGTGCCCTAGCTGTAGCTGGATCAATTTAGATACAAGAATGATGAAAAGACTGGTGGAAATGGTTTGTGCTGGGTCTTTTACTATTGAGGACTGGATGGCATGAACCACTATTACAGTGCTTCTCAATCCTGGTCCTGGCGCCCCACACCTCTACATGTTTTAGTGTTTTCCTGCACCCAACACACCTGATCCAACTACTCAGCTCATTAACAAGCCCGTTATTGAGTTAAAATGGGTGTGTTCAAACAGGAGAAGCACTAAATTGTGCAGAGCAGTGCAGCGCCAGGACCAGGATTGAGAAACACTGCACTATTATGATATAGACTAGACCACTAGACCACCAATAGACCACTACAGTGGAGCAAAAAAGTATTTAGTCGGCCACTGATTGTGCAAGTTCTCCTACTTATAAAGATGAGAGAGGTCTGTAATTTTCATCATAGGTACACTTCAACTATGAGAGACAAAATGAGAAAAAGAAATCCAGGAAATCACATTGTAGGATTTTTAAATAATTTAATTATAAATTATGGTGGAAAATAAGTATTTGGTCAGTAACAAAAGTTCAACTCAATACTTGTAACATAACATTTGTTGGCAATGACAGAGGTCAAACGTTTCCTGTAAGTCTTCACCAGGTTGGCACACACTGTAGCTGGTATTTTGGCCATTCCTCCATGCAGAGTTCCTCTAGAGCAGTGATGTTTTGGGGCTGTCGCTGGGCAACACAGACTTTCAACTCCCTCCACAGATTTTCTATGGGGGTTTGAGGTCTGGAGACTGGTCTAGGCTACTCCCAGGACCTTAAATGCTTTTTACGGAGCCACTCTTTCGTTGGCCGAGCTGTGTGTTTGGGATCATTGTCATGCTGGAAGACCCAGCCACGTTCCATCTTCAATGCTCTCACTGATGGAAGGAGGTTTTGGCTTAAAATCTCACGATACATGGCCCCGTTCATTCTTCCCTTAACATGGATCAGTCGTCCTGTCCCTTTGCAGAAAAACAGCCCCAAGCATGATGGTTCCCACCCCCATGCTTCACAGTAGGTATGGTGTTCTTGGGATGCAACTCAGCATTCGTCTTCCTCCAAACACAACAAGTTGAGTTTTTGCCAAAAAGTTCTATTTTGGTTTCATCTGACCACATGATATTCTCCCAATCCTCTTCTGGATCACCCATATGCTCTCTGGCAAACTTCAGACGGGCCTGGACATGTACTGGCTTAAGCAGGGGGACACGCCTGGCACTGCAGGATCTGAGTCGCTCTCGGCGTAGTGTGTTACTGATGGTAGCCTTTGTTACTTTGGTCCCAGCTCTCTGCAGGTCATTCATCAGGTCCCTCCGTGTAGTTCTGGGATTTTTGCTCACTGTTCTCATGATCATTTTGACCCGATGGGATGAGATCTTGTGTGAGGCCACAGATCAAGGGAGATTATCAATGGTCTTCTATGTCTTCTATTTTCTTACAATTGCTCCCACAGTTGATTTATTCACACCAACCTGCTTGCCTATTGTAGTAGATTCACTCTTCCCTGCCTGCTGCAGGTCTACAATTTTCTTCCTGTTGTCCTTCGACAGCTCTTTGTTCTTGGCCATGGTTGAGTTTGGAGTCTGACTGTTTGAGGCTGTGGACAGGTGTCTTTTATTCAGATAATGAGGTCAAACATGTGCCATTAATACAGGTAACGAGTGGAGGACAGAAGAGCTTTTTAAAGAAGAACTTACAGATATGTGAGAGCCAGAAATCTTGCTTGTTTGTGGGTGACCAAATACTTATTTTCCACCATGATTTACAATTAAATTCTTTAAAAATAGAGCCCTGGATTTTTTTTTCTCATTTTGTCTCTCATAGTTGAAGTGTACCTATGATGAAAATTACAGACCTATCTCATCTTTCTAAGTAAAAGAATTTGCACAATCAGTAGCTGACTGAATACTTTTTTGCCCCACTGAATATGTATATAGAGCAAATTAGCTATAGAATAGATTAGAATCTATTCTTGAATCTATCCTCCGAAGTGCATTTATGCCAGGGTTCGCTCTCTATCTCTATATATAACTGAAACTCATTATAAATTCGACCTAGTGTAACTGACAACTTAGTCAGGATTATTTAGTCCAACACTGGGCTTAATGTCTAAATGGTACTTCAACCCAGCTGACCCGAAAAATGTAACAATTCTATGACGAAACAGAGACAGATGGATAAAAATGACAATACAACAAGACTCTCTATCACTCACGCAGTGCGGTTTTACGTTTTCACCAAAATATATTTCTTGCAATAATAACGAGACCACAGTCAGCTCATAACGAGAACTATATAGAGCTCTCAGAGCGGTATCGACCTCACTCCTCACTTCCTTCGAGAGACACAAAGGGTTAAAGTTGAGAAGTGAGAGTGAGCTCTTTCTGAAGGCGCCCACGCACAGAGATTGATATTGCTCGCAGTCTGAGTGTGAAAGGGACAGAAATGCCGATTTTTATTACCAATCCTGTTCTGGTCATTACTTAACATGGGATTTGAGATTTTTTTTCAAACTAGTGCGTTGTCTCAGATCAGCTTTACAAATATCTTGGCCATTTTCCTTAAGAACTTGCTGGTATAATTCAGAATTCATTATTCCAGCAATGATGGCAAGCTGCACTGGACCACACTATGTTTCACAGATGGGATAAGGATGGTACACTTGAATGTAGCATTTTTTCTTTCTTTAGACATAATGTTACTACTCTAAACCAAAACGTTTTTCTGGATTGTCCACGTGACATGTGATGGCCAGCAATGTTCTTTTTGGAGACCAATGGTTTTCTCCTTGCAACCCTGTCATTCACCTCACTGATGTTCAGTGTTCTCCTGATGGTGGACTCATGAACATTAACATCAGCTAATGTGAGAGAGTCCTTTAGTTGCTTAAAAGTTACCCTGGGTTCCGTTGTGACCTCACAGACTATTACACGCCTTGTTCTTCAAATTTGTATTTATGAGCATCAACAATTCATTTTTGCTATCCTCAGAAAGCTTCTTTTTTTGTGGCATGATACACTTCCACAAATGAGTTGTGAAAAAAAATCACAAAATAGAGCCCTGACACTTTACAGCATTTTTACAGCATTTGCAGACGCCCTTATCCAGAGCGACTTACAATTGATACAATCATTTACAATCCAAGTAGTTGTGGGTTAAGCGCTCCTTGCTCATGGACCCCAACAGTGACAGCTTGGCAGAGGTGCGATTTTGAACTCTGGACCTTCTGGTCCATAGTCCAGTACCTTACCCGCTAGGCTACCACAGTCCCATGAAATTTCATCCTATTTAAAGAAAACACCTGAATCTAATTTCACCTTCAAACTAGCTACTAATCCTACAGGTTCAGATACTTTCACCACTCAGTTGGAAATAAAATTAGATAATTTTCCTCAATAATTAAATGACTGAAGCATAATATTTTTGTCTCAATTGGTATCTCGTTGGTGTCTCTTTATCTACATTTATAAAGTCTGTGAAAATCTGATGACGTTTTTGGACATATTTATGCAGAAATATAGAAAATTCCAAAGGCTTAACATACTCTTAAGCACCACTGTATCCAGCAATGCTGCTTGTGGTCCCTACTGACATCAAGAGGACCAGAGTGCATTTAACGCAAGAAGTGTTCATAATTCTGAGATGGGCAGCTACTCCTGGCAAACTCCCTAGCGACTTGCCACACTGTGGTAGGCATGAGCATGTGATTAGCCTAAACTTTAACAACCTTCCTTCCTTGACTAATGTCATTGTTTCCAGCAGTGAGCTTCAGCTATTTTTAAAGCGGCATTCACCATGTCCTTCGGTCTCCCTGTCCTCCCTGCCATTTGCTATGTAAACACACAGAGGCTGTTCGCTGCTGTCCGCTGCTTTGCTTGTACAGTTTGCTCAATTGCAGACAGAAAAGAAGGATGCAGGAGAACCTCCAGGGAACGTGAGGTTGCATTTTCAAGAAGCTATATGCACCAAGGTCCAGACGTTAAGGCAAGTCTTGCAACATAAGTCTGCTTGTTGAGCTTACAGTGGTGATTTGAAAGTTTGTGAACCCCTTTAGAATTTCCTATATTTCTGCATAAATATGACCTAAAACATCATCAGATTTTCACACAAATCCTAAAAAGTAGATAGAGAACCCAGGTAAAACAAATGAGACAAAAAAAAATATTATATTTGATCAGTTTATTGAGGGAAAATGGTCCAATATTACATATTAGTGAGTGGCAAAAGTATGTGAACCTCTAGGATTACCAGTTAAGTTGAAGGGTGAATTAGAGTCAGGTGTTTTCAATCAATGGGATGACAATCAGGTGTGAGTGGGAACCCCTCATTCATTCAAAGAACAGGGATCTATCAAAGTCTGCTCTTCACAACACATGTTTTGTGGAAGTGTATCATGACACAAACAAAGGAGATTTCTGAGGACTCAGGAAAAGAGTTGTGATGCTCATTAGGCTTTACAAAGTTAAAAAACAATCTTTAAAGAGTTTGGAACTCCACCCAATCCACAGTCAGACAGATTGTGTACAAATGGGGAAATTCAAAACCATTGTTTTTTAATTTCCCCATCAACCACCCCAGGAGTGGCTGACCAACAAAGGTCATTTCAAGAGCAAGGCGTGTGTAAAAGTTGGCGAGGTCACAAAGGACCTCAGGGTAACTTTCTAAGCAACTGAAGGCCTCTCTCACTTGGCTAATGTTAATGTTCATGAGTCCACGAAAATCAAGAGAGAACACTGAACAACAATGGCATACATGACAGGGTTGCAAGGAGAAAGCCACTGCTCTCCAAAAAGAATACTGCTGCTCGTCTGCAGTTTGCTAAAGATCGTGTGGACAAGCCAGAAGGCTATTGGAAGAATATTTTGTGAACGGATGAGACCAAAACTTTTAGACCCAAGTGTGTTATTTTGGGAGAAAATAAACAGTGCACTGCAGCATATAAACCTTATCACATCTATGAAAACATGGTGGGTATAGTATAATGGTTTGGCCCTGTATGCTGCATCTGGGCCAGGACGGCTTGCCATCATTGATGGAACAAAGAATTCTGAATCAAATCAGAGAATTCTAAGGAAAAATGTCAGACATATGTCCATGAACTGAATCTCAAGAGAAGAAGTGGGGTCATGCAGCAAGACAACAACCCTAAGCACACAAGTCGTTCTACCAAAGAATGATTAAAGAAGAATAAAGTTAATGTTTTTGAGTGGCCAAGTCAAAGTCCTGACCTTGATCCAATTGATATGTTGTGGAAGGACCTGAAGTGAGCAGTTAATGTGAGGAAACCCACCAACATCCCAGAGTTGAAGCTGTTCTGTATGGAGGAATGGGCTAAAAATTCCTCAAGCTGGTGTGCAGGACTCATCAACAGTTACAGGAAATGTTTTGCTGCAGTTAATGCTGTACAAGGGAGTCACACCAGATATTGAAAGCAAAGGTTCACATACTTTTTGCCACTCACTAATATGTAATATTGGATCATTTTCCTCAATAAATAAATGTCCAAGTGTAATATTTTTGTCTCATTTGTTTAACTGGGTTTTCTTTATCTACTTTTAGGACTTTGTATGAAAATCTGATGATGTTTTAGGTCATATTTATGCAGAAATAGAGAACAGAGATTGTGTGAGAGGTTCGGTTGATGTGCAAGGATTCCGACAGACTGAGATTACAGCTAAACACAGTTTAGCTGTAAGATCTAACAGCCTGATATTCCACGGCCAGTCCTTAAGCAGTGGAATATGATCTGAGTGTGGCACAGTTCTTGAGGACCTAGGTTCAAAACATGAAAGTTGGTTGGTGTGGGTTAGGGGGCTTTTGCGATCCAGGGAATATTTTACATTTAGTCATTTAGCAGGTGCTCTCATCCAGAGTAAACTTACAGCTGATACAGTCTTACACAAGGTACAATCCAAGCAATTCTGGGAGTAATGGATTTTTTTCAGGGCATTGACCAACAGTGATGGCCTGGAAGTGCAGGGACATGAACCCTGGACCTTCTACTCAGTAGACCAGTACATTGCTGCTGCACCACCACAGTTCCACTTTGGCCAGTGAATACACTGACATACATATGGTTGGTAGACTTCCAAGGGGAGAATGAGCATGCATGGGGGACCACACTATGCTCCTCATATCCATCCCCACACTTGCCAGAGCCCAGAACAGTCAATAGAGGGCAGTGGTGCTGCATCAGGGAGATGAACCAATGCCTGGCCTTTCCTCCCTCAGCCATGGCCAACTGTCTCTGTGCAGCACCTGATAAAGCATCCACACTGGTGGGCTAGCATACTGGCTGGCTACACCATGTGTCCTAATCTTAATCTGGGAACTATGTACGACTGGCTTCAGCAGTGCTCCATCTGTCACCAGTGGAAGGTCACGAATATGTACATCTAGACGTAAGATGCAGATGTCCAACAGTATGATGCCAAAGCAAGGCCACGTCTTCAGTACTCTATTTATGAGCAAATTAGTTAGTAAATGTGGGTATGTGAATGTGTGGGTGTGTATGGATGCTGAAGCACATGCAACGATGTAATAATAGGTAATATCTGCACAAAACCAGCTGCTATCTTTAGCGCCATCGGTGATGTATCTGATTGCGTGTAGACTGAACCCCTCCCACCCAACACCCCAACCCGTTGTGTGACTCAACCTGCCAAAACTAGCTGCCTCATTTTTGAGGGCTGCCGTTGCCGTGGCGACGTGCCAGCTGAGTTCGCCCAGTCGAGGTCCAATCGCATGAAAGCACTCTCCTTTTCTTCCGCTCAATGGCTTTTATAATAGCATTAACCATTAAGACTTTCTTTTTCATCTACGGAACGAGCTGATCTGCACTGGCCTGCGCTTCAGTTCAGAATAGAATTAAAGCAACTGGACACTTACAAAATGCAAATATAAGGTTCTGAAGTCCTAAATGTATTTGTGTGTGTGTGTGTGTGTGTGTGTGTGTGTGTGTGTATGTGTGTGTGTGTGTTTGTGTGTTCGCCCATGTCTATATCACATTGTAGGGACAAAATTTTCCCACAAGGATAGAAAGATCTCACATGTTTGAGCTTTTTGGTGCTCCCGCAAAGTTTCAACTGCCTTTTTACAGAAACTTTTATTTGAAAAACTAAAAGAGTCAAAAGATTTGCTTTAGGTTACTAAGGTTAAAGTTAGGGGTAGGGGTTAGGTTTAGGTGTAGCATCAATTAGCTACAGTAATCATTAAGTTTATGGAAAGTCCCCAAAACATATGTATACCAGGTTGAGTGTTTGTGCGCATGTGTGTGTGTGTGTGTGTGTGTGTGTGTGTGTGTGTGTTTCGTAGTATACAGCGCTGTCTGCATGGTCAGGTGGATTACTGGGAACTGAGAGGATTATACTGTCATCTGTGTCAGCAAAGCAACTGAGAGAGAGAGAGAGAGAGAGAGAGAGAGAGAGAGTGACAGACAGCAATAGACACAAAGAGACAAAAGGAGTGGAGGGGGCGGTGCTAAGGTCACCCCTACTGATGCAAACAATTACCTCTATTATAATTCATATTGTATTTATGTGACTGGCATCAGTAAACTTCATGACTACATCTTTAACGTTCTGCAACACAGCACAATGCATTTGTCAGGTCACATATCATGTCATAAAAACTGCATACAAATACCAACACCCACCAAACTCGTGTCATATCAAAGGAATGGAGAACAGCTTATTGTACTCGATTATGAACACAAACTCTCATGACTGGCAAAAATGAAGACATACAGACAAGACATGTTTTGTGTTGTGCATTTGTTCTTGAGTTTGTTTGTGTGCTTTTTATGACAGGTTCATCTCTAATGAATTAATTTAACAACTGTTCTTATGAAAATCACATTACTCATGGCAGTAGTAGAAGCAGTAAACTGGAGAGAGAGCCAAGCATGTTGAGGAACGTTGACCCAACAGAAGCCACACTCCCTCCCACACATGCTTAGACAAACACATATGCAGCCACACACACACTCCTGAACAAGTAAACAAGCACATAATCTCCAGATTACTGGTGACCTTGAAGAGTTGGATAGTCCTGACAAACTGACATGGAGTAGAGTGAAAGGAACTGCTAATTTCAAATTGTGGCTAAAGCAGAAATGTACAGAACTGTCATATACAAACCAACAAATGAAAAACACAGCCTCTTGCTTTTCCCTTCTTTGCATTCACTGGTTTTGCGGATGAAGGATGAAACCTTAACCAATCACAGCTCTTGGTGGGCTACCACCTCCTTATTAGCGATGCCATGTGCAGAGAACATGAGTGAAGCTTCATTTTGCCTACACCTCAGCATGACTCCATCACATGACTAGGCTTATGCACTGCACACATCCACCCACTGAGTATGTGCTAAAATGTCTTTAGTTTACCACATGGCTTGGCTTTCATACTGTAGATAAATATCTAGCTGAACACAGTGGAGTGACAGTATCGCTGTGAATTATGAACACCCGAACAAGAGCTTTCTATGGACACAGCGATCGTTATTCTGTTCATTGGCACATCATAAATTACTGCATTGGATCATCGGTTCAGCAATGGGAGACTACGACAAACTGCTTGTTTGATGGGAGCTTATAGCTTTACAGGACATAAATTCAGAGAACTGACTCTTAGCAAGTCTTGCAGTATATAAGCTATTCCTTGATTATTCTGACTGACTTGTAAAATGAGAATGTTAAAATACATTAATTGTTATTTTAACACCTATAATACCATTTCTGCTGTTTGGCCATGTGAGATAACCTTTGTTACAGGCTGTGTCCAAAATACTCACATACAACCTACATCACTATTAACCTATAGGAGATTTAGCAGGAAACAATATCAGAGACTTCCTTATAAGACTTTGCTCATTACTGTACGACAGCAAATTCCATCGCCTAAACACACATCACCGCCTGGTTTAACAACGTGCCTGGCACATGGGATAACAGCTTGCACATAATGTTTCTAATAAAAGTACCCAATAAAATAAATAGGCAGCCCTCTGTCTGAGACGTTTCAGTGAAAAAAGATATTGTTATACAGCATTCTGCTAAAGTTTACACTGTTCAGCCATGACATTTACAGTGGTGCTTGAAAGTCTGTGAACTTATTAGAATTTCTGCATAAATCTGACCTAAAACATCATCAGATTTTCACACGTCCTAAAAGTAGATAAAGAGAACCCAGTTAAAGAAATGAGACAAAAATATTATACTTGGTCATTTATTTATTGAGGAAAATGATCCAATATCACATATTAGTGAGTGGTCAAAAGTATGTGAATCTTTGCTTTCAATATCTGGTGTGACCCCCCTGTGGCAGCAATAACTGCTACTAAACGTTTCCTGTAACTGTTGATCAGTCCTGCACACCGGCTTGGAGGAATTTTAGCTCATTCCTCCGTACAGAACAGCTTCAACTCTGGGATGTTTGGTGGGTTTCCAATTAACTGCTGGTTTCAGGTCCTTCCACAACATTTAAATTGGATTAAGATCAGGACTTTGACTTGGCTATTCAAAAAACATTAACTTTATTCTTCTTTAACCATTCTTTGGTAGAATGACTTGTGTGCTTAGGGTCGTTATCTTGCTGCATGACCCACCTTCTCTTGAGATTCAGTTCATGGGACAGATGACCTGACAGTTTCCTCCAGAATTTTCTGATAATAATTCAGAATTCATTGTTCCATCAATGACGGCAATTTGTTCCTGACCCAGATGGAGAAAAACAGGCCCAAACCATGATACTACCACCACCACCATGTTTCACAGATGGGATAAGGTTATTATCCTGGAAATGCAGTTGTTTTCCTTTCTCCAAAACATAAAACTTTTCTTTAAATCAAAAAGTTCTATTTTGGTCTCATCCGTCCACAAAACATTCTTCCAACATCCTTCTGGCTTGTCCACATGAACCTTTAGCAAACTGCAGATGAGCAACAATGTTCTTTTTGGAGAGCAGTGGCTTTCTCCTTGCAACCCTGCCATGCACACCATTGTTGTTCAGTGTTCTTCTGATGGTGGACATAACATTAGCCAATGTCAGAGAAGACTTCTGTTGCTTAGAAGTTACCCTGGGGTCCTTTGTGACCTTGCCAACTATACACGCCTTGCTCTTGGAGTGATCTTTGTTGGTCGACCACTCCTGGGGAGGGTTAACAATGTTCTTGAATTTCCTCCATTTGTACACAATCTGTCTGACTGTGGATTGGTGGAGTCCAAAGTCTACAAAACGTTTTGTAAACTTTTTCCAGCCTGATGGGCATCATCAACTCTTTTTCTGAGGTCCCCAGGGGAAACTTCCTTTGTTTTCCTTTGTTTTCTTATTGTGAAGAGCAGACTTTGATAGATCCTGTTCTTTAAATAAAACAGGTGGCCACTCACCACCTGATTGTCATCCCATTGATTGGGGGGGGGGGGGGGGGAAAACACCTGACTCTAATTTCATCTTCAAATTAACTGCTAATCCTAGAGGTTCACATACTTCTGCCACTCACTAATATGTAATATTGGATTATTTTCCTCAATAAATAAATGACCAAGTATAATATTTTGTCTCATTTGTTTAACTGGGTTCTCTTTATCTACTTTAAGGATTTGTGTGAAAACCTGATGATGTTTTAGGTCATATTTATGCAGAAATATAGAAAATTCTAAAGAGTTCACAAACTTTCAAGCACCGCTGTATATAAATGTAGCTGTATGCCATAATGAAAGTGATCTCTTTCGGCAGGATAAGCACTCTACCAAAGTGCAAAAAACTGTTCGGGAATAGTTTGAGGAATATGACAGTTCAAGGTGTCAACTTGGCCTCCACATTCCCCAGATCTCTTTCCAACCCAGCATCTGTGGGATGTACTGGACAAACAAGTTTGATCCATAGCACCACTCAGAACTTGACTTAAATGATCTGGTGCTAATGTCTTGGTGACATGCCTTGATGAGTCACAGCCCTGGCAGCATGAGCAGGACCAACACAATAGTAGGTGCTTTTAATGCTATGGCTGATCGATGTATGATATCCACTCACACGACTGTGGTGTGCTTTTACATGGAAAATAAAAGTATTTAGGGTCAAATAAAAACAAGCAAAATATGTGATTAATCACATTTAAGAATGTATAACTTACTTCCGGTCCTTGTTCCTGAATGTGGCAGGACTCACTGTCCCCTTCAGAAAAGGATCCAGACTCGTCACTTGAGTTGGTACCATATGCCTGTTCACACTTGATCTTGGGTCTGGATGGTCCAAAGAGGACATCAGTGCCTGTACCCAATTCCTGTGGGTCAGCTGGCATGCAACGGGTCATGTTTGAGCATGGCGATGAGGAGAACTCAAACTGAGGCAGGCTGCAAGGAGAGCCACCACTGCCATCCTCAGCATAGGAATATGAAGAGCATGAGCTTGAGGTACGAGTGCGTGTCTCGGAGGGCGGTGAACGTGGGCACACTTTTATGGGCACAGGGCAGCTGGTGTTGGGTCTCTGCCGGGAAGGAAGTGCTGGCATCTCACTGGAAGCTGCACTTGAGGAGAAGTTCTGCGTGTTGGGAAGCGATTGGCTGCCACCAACCCACAGTTCTTTAGGTATGTGGTCAGCTAACTCCTTGTCAATTGAATTACCACCTGGGTAAGAGTGGGCAGGTGTTGAAAGCTGTTCACAGGCAGCAGATGAAAAAATTACGCTACGCCGGTCTATCTCCACCTCCCCCTTGCAGACACCGTCGCAGGATTCCGATCTCAGAGACAGTACCGACGGGAAGCTTTCGGCATCTTTGGGGAAGGCCACAGGCACCTGTGAGGTTCTGTAGTCCTTTTTGTGCTCTCCCTGAGTACTAGCTTTGCCCTGGACAGAGGTCAGTTTGCTGGCACAAATCTGCTGGGAAGTGTTGGCCATATTTGAGATACCACGCTTGTAAAGGATACCCAGGCCGCTGCCATCCATCTCTATGTCAGCTGAACCATTGTCCTTGTCCCTGCCATCATCCTCATCACCTGACAAGGCCAGTGATATGGGCTCGTCCTCGCCCTCACACTCTTGGGGCTCTTGTTTGATCTGCATCACAGATGGCCTGCTGAGCAGTGTGCTTGGGATACCTGAGGTACTACTTGTGTGTGATGAGCTCTCGGTGCTGTTGTGCTTACTGCAGGCCCTCTGGTACTTCCTGTACTTAGGGCAGCGCGGCAGGTCCGAGGCAACCTGACACTCTGGGTCCACTTGGTCATCTGGAAAGTCAGCGCCAGCAACCAGCTGCTCATGGTCCGGCTTCTGTAGAGCAGTGAGGGCGTCTAAATGACGCCGGGAACGTGGAGAGGCGGCCCAGGTTGCTGGAGCATTTGTAGTCATGGCTGAGGCTTCAGCTTGCATGCTCTCATCTTCTGAGTGGTTGCTCTCTTGCACCATCTTTTGGCAGAACAGGGCTCCATCATCTTCACTCTGCAGCTGTGCCTCTAGGAAGCGGAAGCAGGAATCCTCTAGGTTGTGCATGTGCAGGAACTCCGCACAGCTGATCACTTCCTTGATGTTATCACGGCTAAGCAGTAACTTGGCTGTATAGGCAAATTGCAGTAATGGAGCAAATCCCCTTGCGGTGACCTGTGCAAACATACAAAATACAGCGGAAAAGATCAGCAATGCCATTGTTTTGTGTTCTTGGCAATGTATAGAGGAAAAGTGACAGCTCTAATGACCATAAACAAACACCGAAAAGTGCCAGCTAATCTTATGTTGCACAAGTCAGGGTGTTCTGACAATTACAAACAACACGGGAGATCAGCCAGATGAAACAAAGACTCTGAGTGAATGTGAACCAGTTTATTTAGTTATAGGTGAGAGAGAATATACAGGTAGTGGAATGACTAACAAAGGAGTACTATTTACAATAAAACAGGCTCATGAACGCTATATAGAGCTTGTTACAAGTAAGCAGTGGAATGTCATACACACAAACACGAGTAACACAAAAAAGTCTCTACACACGTTAACCAAGTTAGAACAGTCGCTAGTCCAAATGTAAGCTAATGTGCAAGTGTGCATATATCTGGTACGGTAGTTACTTACACACTTACAAACACACTCATACACACACACAGAAGACGGACTTCTGCTCTTAAACTCTCGCCTCTTCTCGTGGATCCACAGAGTAGATTGGCTGTTGAGGTGACCGTGTTGAACAGCTATTATAGTTTATTATTACTGTTAAGACCTCAGTAGCAAAAATCTTTCTAATCCACAGTTGTGTGTATGTGTGAGGACCTAAAGTTTAGATGGTTTAGTAGCAGGCATGTGACCTTCCACAAGTCCTGAAATACTCTAGGAAAGGCATGAAAAACCTGAACAAAACAGTCATGATTTGGTCCCCTCATGCTCTTCCACCACCTTAAACCACCTCTTGTCTCAGCTCTACAGTCTAGTTTTGATATTTCCTGTTTATTTAGTATCGGTTTCTTAATGTAACACCACAGCCAGGGGAATCTGTTTACAATATAAACCTAGACACATTGGCAAAGGATATGGCAAAAAATGCTCTTTGAGTATCTCCCTGTCTATCTGAGTTATGACTGATGTTCTGGCTCAGTGCTGTGCCAGTAAACCACACGCACAGCTAGGTATTCTCCATCCAGAGATGCATTACAATGGCTCAACTTTGATCTGGGCCAGCATTGTTCCCCTTCCACAAAGCTCTCTCTCTCTTCTGCCTGGATGACATAAATTCTTTGGCAAAACAACTTATCCCAGCTCACAGACCCAGAAGCAGCGGAGAGGCAGTGTGTTTTCAATGAGCCCTGGAGAAAGCCCTCTTCACTCGCTGTTTGGATCTATTGTTCACCGAGAGAACAGTGCAGGAAAAGGGAAGCCTGACTGAATTGTGATCACACTCTCACTGCCTGTCCTCAGGAGACCAAAAACAGCACCATGTGATTTGTTTGACTTTTTTGAACAACCATAAACGTTACATAGATCATAATGGCCTTGTATAACTTAAAATATTGCTTTATATTAATTTATAACACAGGCCCTGGTAATAATATGTTTTATACATAACCTCAGCAAAGACGTTTGCTTTATATTTTAATGATTGCCCATTTCAATTCCATATCTGCAGTTGCATGCAGGAAAGAGATTTGACCACATTTTATTTCATCTCTCTGTCTCTTTCTACTTTGTTTAACTTCTTCTGTTTGTCTCTGCTACTTTATTTTTCTATCTCGCTTTGACTTGTTTTTTGTTCTTTGTCTATCTTGTTTTACTTCTACACTCATTGTCCTTTCTATTAACTTTCTATTAACAGTCTAACATTCTGTTAACTCTTCCTGTTCTTTCTTTATTTCTTTTCTCCGTCTGTCCGTGTACATCCTTTATTTCTTCTTCGTCTCTCCAAGCCCTTTGTTTTTTCTTCTGTCTTTTGTTCTTCATTTCTTCTTTATGCCAAATCCTTTCTTTAATTCTTCTATACCTCTACCTGTCTTATTTTCATCTTTTCCATCTCTCTTGTTCCTCTATTGTTTGTCTCCCAATGTATTTTATTTTTTCTGTTTCTCCTTACCTTTCTTTTACTTCTACTATTTCTCATCTTATACATTTCCTCTCTTTGTATCTTGTCTTTTTTGGATTTCCTCTTTCTCTTTCTCCATTTTTTTTCTTCCCACTATCTACTATTCACTTCCCCTTATATTTTTCCTCTCTCCTCTCTTTCTTCACTGTTTCTGTCCTTGCTTACCCTTTCTCTATGGCTTCTGTTTCTCGTTCTTTTTTTTCCTTCGCATTGTCTCCCCTCATCCTTCCGTTATTTTTTTCTCTATCCTTGTCATTCCACTATTTTCTTTCTGTCAATTCCCCTCCATTCTCTCCTCTTCTTTCCTTAATCTTTCACTTCCTTTTTTATTTCTTCTCTCTGTCTCGCCCCACTCTTGTATGTTTGGTCTCTATCCTTCCTTTATGTATTTATTCTGAATCTCTTTGTACTTTAATCCTTGTGTTGTTTTATCTTTCTTCATCTTATTCCCATTTTTCATTCATTTTCGTTTCTTTCTATTTATTTCTTCCTTTATTATCTCTTTTTTATTTCTTTTCTAGTTCTTCTTACAAATGTAGCATTTTGCCCTTTGGAAGAAAATCAATTAACAATTTCAGAGTAGCATTTTACTAATGAATCAGTTAGCCTCCACACATCACTACTTGAGGCAGCCTACTGTTTGGTTTATAGATATACCAGCAGATCTGTGATGATCCTGGCTTTGCCAAAAGAGGAATCTGTGTATGTGTGAGAGAGAGATTATAGAAGAAGTGGGATAGGATGATGTCAGTAAGGAAGGATTTAATACTACGTTCAGTCCTGTTTGTAAATTCATTCAGGCAAACTGCTGGAATTAGAGATCACAGCACAGCAGAGTGCCAGAGGATTTTCCAATTTGCATGGCAATTTTAGCCTTAAATACATATCACCGGCAATAAAGAGCAGTGAGGCAGTGAGGGCCCTCTGGGTTCTAGCAGATAACAGCAGAAACATCATAGGCACACACAGAAAGAGAAAGCGCAGACAGAAAGAAAGTGGCGGCAGTGATCAGTCATTGTTGAGAGGAAGCTGCTGACTCGTAATCTAAGTGGGGGATGTGCGGAGTGTGTGTTTTTCTGAATGCCTGTGTGTATGGATGTGGGGGAGGAAAGGGAAAAAGGAGTCTGACTGGGACACATGATAAAGGTAGAAAACACCAATGGACATAAAACAAAGGATGAGAGGGTGAGGGAGGCTACAGAGAGAAATACATATCGATCATATGAGATTCTCTCCCTCTCTCTTCCGAGTCTCTTGCTATTCGAGGAGAAGTGCTTGAGGTACAGCGATTGCTTTCAGCTGAATCAGCAGCTGCAGCCTCAGAACATTATGGAGACTGCACATCTGTGACTTAAAGCGAAATGCACATTACACACCGAGTATAAAACCCATGTATGTGCAGATACCACCATATCACCGCATATATACCAGATCGTTTTTTCTAAGAGATTGGACGTGCTGATGGGAAGAGAAGAAGGAGGGAAAACAAAAACCCAATGGGAATCACAAATTCATAGGTACAGAAAACACCAAATGCGGAAAGGAAAGACTATTACCAAGGAAAAGCTGGAAATAGAAGGAAGTGAAGCTCATTAAGAGAAACAACTTAGGACATATGAAAGTGCTGCACTGTTAACAGGCAAATACTGTAAGGAGGACAAAGACCCCCATATCCAGCTGACATATCTGCGAGTTTTATTCTCTAAAGCAGACCCCTTTCTCTCTCTCTCCATCTTTCTGCCATCTGTATGGACTATACGATATAATTAGCAAAAGTAAATGAAATCAAGGAATATAGTTAAAAAAATTTTAGCCTTACCAAAATAAGCATTTTTGGAGAATGGAAACAAGAAAATATAGACAAATAATGAAAATACATGACATGACGCTTTAAAAACATAAGAGAAAAAACAATTATACTGATATTAATGCATAACAAGCAGTGAAAATATTTAATCATAATTAATCACATTTAGTTTGCAGCATTAATTGTGATTAATCAATTTAAAAGAAATAGTCCTCCCCCATTAAAAATCACTACAAGTGGGCTCTTGGACTGTGGTAAGGCCTAGCGGTAAGTACTGGAATGACTATGGACCAGAAGGTCCCACCTCTGCCAAGCTGCCACTGTTGGGTCCTTGAGCAAGACCCTTAACCCACAACTGCTTGCACTGTAATATTGTATCAGTTGTAAGTCGCTCTGGATAAGGGCGTCTGCTAAATGCTGTAAATGTAAATGTATTACTCTTAATATTCATTACTAACTATTCAAACTATTTTCATCATGTCATATTTTGCTTGCAGCAGCACACATTTCATTGTGACTTCTTTAATGGATGGCCAATAAGGGAATGGCGATTATCAGATTATCAGAAATCATACATTTCACTAGGTATTTTTATTCGTGATGTCATGTGCAAGCTGTGTGAGGGAATCTGCTGTCATACAGAAATGAACAAAGCCATACCTGTCATTTACTAGACCTACAAACTCTGTTCCTTACAAACTGTGTAACAGTGCTTACAGGACTGTGGTGGCCTAGCGGTTAAGGTATTGGACTCTGGACCAGAAGGTCCAGGGTTCAAATCCCACCTCTGCCAAGCTGCCACTGTTGGGTCCTTGAGCAAGGCCCTTAACCCACAATTGCTTGAATTGTAAGATTATCAATTGTAAGTCGCTCTGGATAAGGGCATCTGCTAAATGCTGTAAATGTTAATGTAAATGTACAGAGTATGAAGAATGTAAGGAAAACTGTGAGCACCTGCCAGCAGGGGTGAGTGCCTACTGCCAGTGGTACGAGGAGGGACAAACCACAAACTGGCGACACTGAGTTAGGGCCCAAGACTCATCGGTGTACAAGAGCAACAAATCATATCCTGTGTGGTCTGAATGGAAAGAATAGCTACTGTGGTACAAGTTAGAGAATGGTCTGAATGTGGTTATGGGAGGAATGTGTCACAACACACAGTTTTGAACCCCTGCTGAGTATGGGGCTGCCTAGTCACAGACCATTCATAGGGCTCACTATGCCACTGTCCACTGTCAAACATGCCAGTGTCAGAACTGGACCTTGGATCAATGAAAGAAGGTCACCTGGTCCAATAATTCCTGTTTTCTTTTGAAGTGGACGTTCAGGTACACATGCACCATTTATATGGGAAGTGTGATGCTCTGTGTAATGTTCTGTTGGGAACCCATGGATCCAGGCATTCAAATGGGCTTTTATTATATTTCTAAGTTATTGTAATTTTTAAAAATCAGCCGTCAAATTTAATACTAACCTACAAATTAAGATAATGTAAAAACTCATTGTAAAAACAGTGTTCTTTCTATTTCAATTGACTATAGTTTTTATTTACTATAGTTGATACCTTCTATTTTTGTCTTTGTCTGAGTGCTTATATCAGAGATCATGGAAATTGATAAAGACAAAACAAGCACGATTCAGGAATCCCAGCATAATAATCCCCCTTGTAGGCAGTCATGGAATGCTTTCGTCCACCTACTCACACACAGACACACACACTCAGATATAATCGCTACCACTCTGCCCTGGTCTCATACATACACACACGTTTGCAATCCCTTATTCTCTAATGTTGGCCTCTCGCCCCTCTATTGTGAAGCTGGCTAATTTAACCAAATGTGCTCTGACAAATTCCTGCATGTCTTGAATGCTACCAAGCAAGAAGCATGCATGCCAATGATTCTTGAGTGAGTACCCTCTCTCTCTCTCTCTCTCTCTCTCACACACACTCACACACACACACACACACACACACACACACACACACACACACACACACACACACACACTAAGACACAAAGCAGCAGCACTGAGACACTGTGCTATGAAATGTGCTGACTAACATGACATGTCCAGACAGAATACAGCAAGCCAGGAGTGTCAATTCATTAATAAAATATGCTCTTCTGCAGAAAAACAAGAGATTGGTAAGTAAATGATTCCTATAATAATTTGAACTAAAAGGTTCTAGGAATCACATGAAATAACAGGTTCCATGACCTACTAAGACATTGAAGCATTCTGAAACTCTCTTGAATTAAAGGATCCTGAATTCACAACGAGTGCTAGACAGTTTTTTTCAAAAATTTGGAAGAGTTTCTGGTTTGCAAAGACAGAGATTACACTTCATAATGTTGTAAAAACTGGACACTCTTGGTCAGGTCTGTTGGTTTTTCAAATGGCACAAAAACAACATACAATATTTCTGCACCTTTTTCAGAACCAAACTGACATGTTAACGTCGCTTTACAACTTGCAGAAATTTGCTATATTTTTAGTGTGATTCCTTAAGAAAGGCTTTTCATTTAGAAAATCAATCAAAAAACAGGGCACTCAGGTGGAACAGTGGTCAAATGTGCTAGCCCAGTACCGCAGAGAAGCACGTTTGAATCTTGGCATTGCCTCTGGTTTGGCCAAGCACTTCTATAGAGAACTACTGGCAGAGTCCAGATGGGGAACAAGGTGTCGGCAACAATGGTGGATGGATACAATGAGCTTAGTTTGTTCCTCTGTGCAGATTCAATCACCATAGAAGTCCGACATTTGCCAGTTAAAGTTAGCAGTTGCCAGTCGTGAATCATAGAAAAACTCATAACCTACAGTCCTCTTCCAAGGGTTCCCAAATTTTGATTTTCAAATAGACATAACTTGGTGTCTATCTGACTACCTCAAAAAATTATTCTCAACCGCTGGAAGGCTACAGAAGAGCTATCAGTGACTGCGGTTTACAAAACCCACCAAGACAATATGTCTTGCACAACTCACTGAGACATTACATCTGGAAAGCGTTAGGTATGTTTTGAAGAAACAACATGATGAATTTATAAACATTTGGAACCCATATCTTTCCATTTCTCAATAACCAGCAGTTTTGGTTGGAGGGCAGGTTTGTTTGTGGTTAATATGTTTTTTTTTTTTTAATTATTCAAGATAAGAATACAATCTTTTGATATGATGCCTTAATTACAGTGAAAAATACATTCTCTCACAATATCTGGAATTGTCATTTGTGTAATAATCACAGACATTTTTCGCTAAAATATTGGAATATTGTTTGCTAAAATATTGGAAACTCTTTGAATAAGAGTTTTGTCCATACCACACTGCAAGCTCCACCCCAGTAGTTCCTAGTCTGCATAAAAGTACATATTCTGCAAGAAAAACCATGGGGCTGGAACTTCAACCCTGAGTCTTATGGCAGAAACTAATGTAAGTACTAAAATCTGGAGTTCTAAAAAAGTTATTGTGGTGGAAATTCAAGACTGATCCATTTCAATGAGGGTCGCATGCTCAACATGTGAACAATGTCAATTTTACAACTTAGCAAGTCTTAGCATTTTCAAAGCATTTTGTGGGCACAGTCCTTCAAGCAACAACTCAAGCTAATCTATTCACAATGCGTTTTTTAGACTAATATTACATGCTAATAATGCCGCACGTTCAATGTGTTCACGTAGAAGCAGGTGGGCTCCGTGAACTGCTGGGAGAGAAAAAACCCGAGGGGGGATTGCGGCCCAATCAATTTAAATCAATATAAATTATGAATTATATAAATATATTATAGGTCAGTGCCACATATCAATATAACTGAAACCAACAATAATAAATGTATGTAATACAGTTGGATAGAGAGCATTTTGTTTTACTCATAGTATCTAAAAAACTTCATAGTTTTCTATAACAACAGAAAATGTAGGTAAATTGGTTGTTTTGTGTTTTTACTTATTTCCTAAGGCACCATGTTTTCATCTGCTTTGTAATTGATAGTAACAGGTTATAACTGATCTGTACAAATGAAGCACTGTAGGGAAATGCAGAGTTTGTGTCATGCACCTGGGACACCCCTAGTTTGGTAACTACAGAATCAGCCCTATTACATGAAGAAGTCTGAAACTGAAAGTCCCCTTGCAAGCAAAAATTCAAAGACACCAGCAACAAGATTCCTCACCTGTTAGTCACCTGTGACTGAAATGTACTTGAAATGTACTATATAATACATCCATAGATTCTGATGAGAATTTTCTGTAGACTGGGATTTTTGTTGCTGCTGGTAGACTTGTATGGCCATATGCTGACCATACACCTGCAAATTCAACTAATTCCTTCGCATTATGGCCTTTGGCCCACCCAAATCAAATCACTAGTTTTTTGCCAATCATTAGCATCTGCTTTGCGATAGATTTTCCACACAACAAAAGAGGCATTCACTGTACTGTACCACGTCTTCTCAATCTATGAATCTCATCGCACACCCTGCAGGTATTAGTCTGATCATCCTCATGTAACACAATCTGCAGGAGCCTGAAGTTACTACCACCGTAAACACTCAAGGTGACTAATTTTTTGTCTGGGAAGTATATAGCCAAATATTTCTGAACACTTTAAGATTAAACAAACATGGGCATTAGTATAGAGTTTGTGTCTCCCTTGATGTTACAACAGCCTTCTAACTCTTCTGAGAAGACTTTGCACTAGATTTTGGAATATGACCATGAGGTTGGACACTGATATTGGACAACAAACCCTGGCTCACTGTGGGCATTTCAATTAATCTCATACAGTGGGGCAAAAAAGTATTTAGTCAGTCACTAATTGTGCAAGTTTTCCTACTTAGAAAGACGAGAGAGGTCTGTAATTTTCATCATATGTACACTTCAACTATGAGAGACAAAATGAGAAAAAAAATAAAGGAAATCACCATTGTAGATTTTTAAAGAATTTAATTGTAACGCATGGTGGAAAATAAGTATTGGTCAACCATAAACAAGCAAGATTTCGGCTCTACAGACCTGTACTCTTCTTTAAGAAAGCTTTTCGGTCATCACTCGTTACCTGGTATTAATGGCACATATTTGACATCGTTATCTGTATAAAAGACAACTGTCCACAGACCTAAGACAGTCAGACTTCAAACTCAACATCTCCAAAACCAAAAAGCTGTTTTAAGGACACCCAGGAAAGAAAATTGTAGACATGCAGCAGGTGGGAAGAGTGAATCTACAATAGGCAAGCAGGTTGGTTGTGAATAAATCAATGTGGGAAACAATTGTTAGACATACACAAGACCATTGATAATCTCCCTCGATCTGGGGCTCCACGCAAGATCTCATCCCGTGGGGTCAAAATGATCATGAGAACGGTGAGCAAAAATCCCAGAACTACACGGAGGGACCTGATGATTGACCTGCAGAGAGCTGGGACCAAAGTAACAAGGCTACCATCAGTAACACACTAAGCCAAGAGAGACTCAGATCCTGCAGTGCCAGGCATGACCCCCTGCTTAAGCCAGTACATGTCCAGGCCTGTCTGAAGTTTGCCAGAGAGCATATGGATGATCCAGAAGAGAATTGGGAGAATGTCATGTGGTCAGGTGAAAGCAAAATAGAACTCTTTGGTAAAAACTCAACTCGTCGTGCTTGGAGGAAGAAGAATGCTGAGTTGCATCCCAAGAACACCATCCCTACTATGAAGCATGGAGGGGGGAAACATCATGCTTTGGGGCTGTTTTTCTGCAGAGGGGACAGGACTGATCCATGTTAAGGGAAGAATGAACGGGGCCATGTATCGTAACATTTTAAGCCAAAACCTCCTTCCATCAGTGAGAGCATTAAAGATGGAACATGGCTGGGTCTTCCAGCATGACAATGATCCCAAACACACTGCTTGGGCAACGAAGGAGTGGCTCCGTAAAAAGCATTTCAAGGTCATGGAGTGGCCTAGCCAGTCTCCAGACCTCAAGCCCATAGAAAATGTGTGGAGGGAGTTGAAAGTCCGTGTTGCCCCAAAACATCACTGCTCTAGAGGAGATCTGCATGGAGGAATGGGCCGAAATACCAGCTACAGTATGTGCCAACCTGGTGAAGACTTACAGGAAATGTTTGATCTCTGTCATTGCCAACAAAGGTTATGTTACAAAGTATTGAGTTGAACCAAATTTATTGACCAAAATACTTATTTTCCACCATAATTTACACTTAATTCTTTAAAAATCCTACAATGTGATTTCCTGGATTTTTTTTCTCATTTTGTCTCTCATAGTTGAAGTGTACCTATGATGAAAATTACAGACTTCTCTCATTTTTTTAAGTAGGAGAACTTGCACAATCAGTGTCTGACTAAATACTTTTTTGCCCCACTGTAGATGTCTGATGGTGCAAGCCTGCAAGTTCACCATGAAAGCTGTAAGACTTTTTTGGGGGCAGAACAGTTCACTAGAGTCACTAAGGTGTTCAGTACAACCCATTCCACTTCCACTGTGGAGATTACATACAGTACATACATACATCCATACAGTATGCTTCATTATATGAACGTAGCAATGAGTGTCACTGAACTGACAGAGATCACTGATTAAGGGACATCTACATACTTTTTAGTGAAACTGACACCTACAGAGTCTTATTTTGACTCACTGCCAGATAGAATAATACTTATATAAAAAAAAAACTCCACATTTACACAAATGACTTCTCACCCTGAGTGGAGGTTTAATGTTCCAATAACACCACATGGCTAATTTTGGCTCAGGAATGTCATTTCCCTGTTTAATGGAGTGTTTATTGTGCATATGCGCATTACACATGCAGTAGTAGACTGCTGGAGTGGTGGGGAGTTAGTGATGTCTGGATTAAATCAGTCCGATAAGTAATCCCTCCAGACTGCAGCTTATAGCAGGACACAGACAGAGAAAGGTCATGTCCTTTCGGTGGCCTGGGGTTAGGACTTCCCTCTCGTCTGAGAGTGTTAGGCATGCAGGCTTCATAAGGGGATGCACTGTGAGAAATGCACTTTTATGGATATATTTCTCTAACTCACTCACTCACTCACACTGTCTTTGTCCCTCAGATGTAGCCACACTAAATTCCTTATGCGAGTACTTCATAAACATGAAAGACGCAAAGAGCACAATAAGAAATGCATCATAAATTAAAACAATGCATATTAAAATACAAAAAAAACAATACATGACCAAACAACACACCAAACAAGCATCAAACATTAATGAACAACGCCAGAGGGTTAGATATGAGTTTGTGGTATGCTAACCTTGTTGATTATCCAATCGTCATGCTTCAATTTCTGGGATTTGTCATAACTAGCATTCCACTGAATTACTCTACACACACCTGACCCAAACTAAAACTTAAACCAAAGCACCAGAAAGTTTGTCTCGGTCCGTTTCTCAAACAAATTGCTCCTAAAAACTATGAAAAAATTTACTACTTACAATAGGACAGGCAGAGAGAAATGCAATTTATAGCTTGTTACAATTAAGCAGCGGAATGTCATACACACAAAAACGAGTAACTTGCACCAAAGACAAGACAGCAACTGAATTTGGAAAGGTCACCCACAAACAAGCACGATTTCTGGCTCTCAGACCTCTCACAGACCTGTAACGTCTTCTTTAAGAAGCTCTTCTGTCCTCCACTCATTACCTGTATTAATGGCACCTGTTTGACATCGTTATCTGTATAAAAGACACCTGTCCACAGCCTTAAACAGTCAGAATCCAAACTCAACCATGGC
>JAJAGP010000394.1:91821-164497 GCA_025084515.1 Ancistrus triradiatus
AAAATACCAGCTACATTGTGTGCAAACCTGGTGAAGACTTACAGGAAACGTTTGACCTTGTCATTGCCAACAAAGGTTATGTTACAAAATATTGAGTTGAACCAAATTCATTGACCAAATACTTATTTTCCACCATAATTTACAATTAAATTCTTTAAAAATCCTACAATGTGATTTCCTGTTTTTTTTTTTCTCATTTTGTGTCTCATAGTTGAAGTGTAGCTATGACGAAAATTACAGACCTCTCTCATCAGGAGTAGGAGAACTTGCACAATCAGTGGCTGACTAAATACTTATTTGCCCCACTGTATATACGTGTATATAAACTGCATATTCATGAATACTTACAGATCTTGGATTTTTTTTAATACTGGTACAGTAGTGCTTGAAAGTTTGTGAAACCCTTTAGAATTTTCTATATTTCTGCATAAATATGACCTAAAACATCATCAGATTTTCACACAACAGTCCTAACAGTAGATAAATAGAACCCAGTTAAACAAACAAGACAAAAATATTATACTTGGTCATTTATTTATTGAGGAAAATTGTCCAATATTCCATATTAGTGAGTGGCAAAAGTATGTGAACCTTAAGGATTAGCAGTTAATTTGAAGGTGAAATTAGAGTCAGGTGTTTTCAATCGGGTGTGAGTGGGCACCAGGTTTTATTTAAAGAACAGGGATCTATCAAAGTCTGCTCTTCACAACACACGTTTGTGGAAGTGTATCATGAGACGAACAAAGGAGATTTCTGAGGACCTTAGAAAAAGAGTTGCTGATGCTCATCAGGCTGGAAAGAGTTACAAAACCATCTCTAAAGAGTTTTGACTCCACCAATCCACAGTCAGACAGATTATGTTCAAATGGAGGAAATTTAAGACCATTGAAACCCTCCCCAGGAGTGGTCAACCAACAAAGATCACTCCAACAGCAAGGCGTGTAATTGGCGAGATTACAAAGGACCCCAGGGTAACTTCTAAGCAACTGAAGGCCTCTCTCACATTGACTAATGTTAATGTTCATGAGTCCACCATCAGGAGAACACTGAACAACAATGGTGTGCATGGCAGTGTATGTGGCAGAAAGACACTGCTCTCCTAAAAGAACATTGCTGGTCGTCTGCAGTTTGCTAAAGATCATGTGGACAAGCCAGAAGGCTGTTGGAAGAATGTTTTGTGAATGGATACAAACAAAATAGAACTTTTTGGTTTAAAAGAAAAGCGTTATGTTTGGAGAAAGGAAAACACTGCATTCCAGCATAAGAACCTTATCCCATCTGTGAAACATGGTGGTGGTAGTATCGTGGTTTGGGCCTGTTTTGCTGCATCTGGGCCAGGATGACTTTCCATCATTGATTGAAAAATGATTTCTGAATAATATCAGAGAATTCTAAAGGAAAATGTCAGAGCATTTGTCCATGAACTGAATCTCCAGAGAAGGTGGGTCATGCAGCAAGATAACGACCCTAAGCACACAAGTCGTTCTACCAAAGAATGGGTAAAGAAGAATAAATTTAATGTTTTGGAATGGCCAGGTCTGGACTGATCAACAGTTACCGGAAACATTTATTTGTAGTTATTGCTGCGCAGGGGGGTCACACCAGATACTGAAAGGAAATGTTCACATACTTTTGCCACTCACAAATATTGGATCATTTTCCTCAATAAATAAATGACCAAGTATAATATTTTTGTCGCACTTGTTTAACTGAATTCTCTTTATTTACTTTTAGGACTTGTGTGACAATCTGATGATGTTTTAGGTTATATTTATGCAGAAATATCGAAAATTCTAATGGGTTCACAAACTTTCAAGCACCACTGTAAATATGGCAAGATCAATTTGCAGTTTCTCAGAAATAAAACACAAACAATAAATAACATTCTATGCAATATATTATTCATTGTTTAAATTGACAGTAATGTCATTTCATTTTGTACTTTTAGTGGAAGGTGTGACATCGTTGTCACTTCCCGGAGTATTTACCATTTGAGCTAATGTAAAAGGTGATGCTGCTTTTTCCTGCACATCTCAGCCTGTGGAAGCTAAAATATGCAAACTCTGAACGCGCCTGTGCTTTGTGATAATTAGATCAAACCGGCACAAATTAAAACACCTTCTCTCTTTAGAGATCTGACGTCAAAGTCTAGCATGTAGTGAAATGTAGCACCCTCTGAGCTTCACACCTCCATTTTTGTGTATGTGTGCAAGTGCTTTATCTGGAATCGGTTGACTAAACTGTGTATACAACTGAATCTTTCTGCACCTTAACACTATAGTGGTACTTTAAAGTTTGTGAACCTTTTACAGTGTTCTGTATTTCTGCATAAATATGACCTAAACATAATCAAATTTGGTATAATGGTACCTGCTGTTGTATCCAAACCAATATCAGGCCATGCGTGTGGTGTCTACACAGGACATAATGAGGTGGGTGGGGGGAAGGGATCTCGGGGCACAAAGTGGGGGGGCGCAAAGAGGGGGAGAAGGGCGGGGTGGTCTCTGGGCAGTGAAACCCTTACCAGCGTGTACTCTTCAAACCCGCTCTGCCGGACCGGTGGGGGAACACACTAAAGGCGTACGGGGGGGGCACCTGGACGAAACGGGGGGGGGGGTGAAGCAATAAACACAAACACAAACAACGAAGCGTAGAAGAATATCAAAAAAGGCCCCCTGGGACGATGATTCCATTGTTGTGCAAGGCACTACTGTCGCTGCCTCGCGGTCACGTCCATGCTTCCCGACCCGTGGGCGGCGAGGCTAGCGGACGAACGAGAGGGAGCCCCCGCCTGTGTGCGCCTTCATGAAAGAGGGTCTGGGGCGAGAAAAAAAAGGGTGGGCGGGTCGGAGGGGGAATGCGGTGTCATGAGGTGCAGGGGTGGGGACACAGGTAAACACGGTGGTGGCGTGGGGGTAGTCCTGAAGCCCAAGAAATGGCCCGTCTGGGGGGGGGAGGCAGGGGGGGGAAAAAAAAAGCGCTGACATTGTGACCACGAGGAGTGGCGTGAGAGGAGAAGCTCTGACAGGACTGGAACAGTCGACAACCAGCACACCCTCGGGCTGGACGCAAGAAAGATTGTGCGCTTCGGCTGTTGCCGCTCTAGCAAGGGGCCAGCTTTGCGGGACTCACAATTACACAAAGTTAAAATTATTTGTTTTGGATCACATCCAACAGATGAAAAGAGACTAAATAAACATAAACAATGAACATGAGAAAGATGGAGAAATACTGTTTGATCTTTACAGCCATGTGGTTTGATTTCTAATTCATGCACTCTCTGTCTCTGATGATGTGATACTATACTGGTTGGCTACTGCGTATTACATTTGCTCTTGCGGTTGTCAAAAAATAACATACTTCCTGTTCATTTAGTGCATGATAAGAAAGTGCGGTTATCATTAGTGCCTATTTATTTCATGTAGTTTACACACTTGGTCATTGTTCTCTCGGAGAATGGCTATAAAAAACAACTAGCTTGCCTGAAATGCCCCAGATCTACAGTTAGGGCAAAATTAAAATTCCCAATTAAACTAGATCTGCGACAAAAGTTTATACCCCCCCAAAACCACACAACTGAGGCCGTACTAACACTAGGCAATCTGTACCGCACTCGATTGAGCCCAAAGGCAAGGTTCCGGGTTTGACTAGTGTGATTGCTCCAAATTGTGCTGGTATGCCGAACCGTGATCGGGAATCTTGAAGGACGTTGGGTTCAAGCGGTTCGCGGGACTCGTGTAGTGTTGCCTCACGGAATTGGCGCCCCAGTGGTCGGGCATAGCGTCAGCTGGCTCCATAAAAAATTTTCTCATATGTGGAGCACAAGAAAGCCGAAAATCGGGTGTGTTCATAATCAGTACATTAATTATAAGGCGTACGATGAGGGACCGTAGGTGCCAAGAGGGCGACGCCCCCGGGGGGATCAAGCGGCAGCTCTCCATAAAAGGGCGCCTATGTCAAAAAAAGCAAAGAGTGTGGGGCTATCAGTACAGATTTAAGGCGAACGGAGGCTGTGTGTTCAGCGCACCCATAACGTTTGTGTGTTAGCACTAACTGCCTCACAGCAAGAAGGTCCTGGGTTCATCCCAGTGGAGTGGCCTGGGCATGTCCTCCCCGCGTTTGTGTGGGTTTGCTCTGGGTTTTTTTTTAACTTCCGGTTTTCTCCCCACAGGTCCAAAGACATGCATGTTAGTTAATTGATTTATGCTATATTGGCGGCATTGACTTGTGTGTATGTGTGTATGTATGTATATATATATATATATATATATATATATATACATATATATAGATATATACATATATCTATATATATATATATATATATATATATATATATATATATTATATATATATATATGTATATATTGTAAAACTAGTCTTGATGAAACCTTGTGTGTGTCGCTGAAATGGCCACTGATGCCGATAGCAACGTTAAATAAAAACTAAACAAACAAGTGGTTTGGTTTGTTACAAATGCCAGACATGTATTTATGATACAGGTTACAGGCGGTGTGTGAGTGTGGTCTGTTTGTTAGCCAGATCAGTTAAAATGGGAGAGATAAGAGAAACAGATATCTGATCATTTTTCACTGCACTAAAATGACAACTAAGTAAAGACCTCAGTAACAAAGAAAATTGAATAAAAAAAAATTAAAGGGATGAAGTGCTTATGGAAATGTTTCATAATGGTGTCATTAGGCAAAGGTACACAGTAGTGCTGGGCGGTATACCGGTTCAACCAGTACACTGGAGTTAATTTCCTGTACAGTATGCATTTTTCATATACCTCCATACCGGTGCATAGCAGAAACACAGCTCCGACAAATAGGAAGCAAATTATAGAATATTTTTCACCACTACAAGCACTGCTGAGCACTGAGTAGAACTACATCACCGAACAGCATGCTGGGTAAAGCTCGCTAGCTAGCCATGTAGCATAACATACACCACAGCCTAAGACTAGTCTGTTGACTAGTTGGGAAAAGCTCCATCAGATTAAAGGACAGCACACAGAAACGGATTTTAAAATGAGGTCAGAGATGCAAAAGAAGAACCACATTATGAATGCAGTAACTCTCTATACTGGTCCAGAGTAATGATTAACCCACTGAATTCGGGGTATGTCTTACTGGAGCAAAAATTCTTCAACCAAAAATAGGCACCTCTCCCTTTTAAGCTCTGTTTTTAATACAGATTGCACAATACAAACTGTTTACCTGCAACCATCTACAGGCTACTGTTTCATGCATTCTGATTTGTGTAATTTTGTGGGGCGAAGTAAGCCCTGTAGTAATCAATGTCTACACTAGATACATATATAAAACAGATTCTGCCGGTTTTAGCGTGATAAGCTTCAGCTTTTGATTGGGCGTTCAGGCTCATATAACCGATTCTGTGCCGCTTAACTACACATGAACAGCACAGTTCTTTTACTAACTTTAATTCATAATTCAGTTCAGGTCAGCTCATAATTCAAAGCTTTAGACACTCAAGGGTTTGTTTAAGAGACATGTTTAATCATTTGTTTGCTGACATGATGAGAAGGAAGTGATATAGGTTTTTTTTTTTATAGGTCAGCTGTGTTTTGAGTGCTACTTAGCTAGTCAATTAAGTAATCTCAGTAAATACCGCATTACTGATGAGGGACTAGGGACACTACTAAGGGGTTAGCGATCCATTTTGAACACAACCATGTCTTTGGCATGGAAAGATTTGCAGCATGCTGCTTGGATTGCATATATGGCAAAAATAACCCGCGAAGGAAGAACTCCAAAAGCAATTCGAATAACGGAGAGTAATTAACTCTGTAAATAATGCAAAGTTTGACAAAGCAAACAAAGTCAAAGAGGCTAAAGCCAGGCACCAGCCAGCAGCCCCTGCTATTTTTCTTAACGGAGAATTCGGAGAAACTGTAATAAATAAAAAAGTAAAAAAGAAAAAAGAAAAATATACAGTATATATATGTGTATATATATATACGTATATACATATATATACGTATATATATACACATATGTATATATACACACACATATATATATATATATATATATATATATATATATATATATATATATATATATATATATATATATATATACATGTATATATATATATATATATATATATATATATTATATATATATACACACACACACAGGAAATAATTATTTGATTAGATAAGAATAATCGAAAAGAAAATCCGGAAATGAAATTACATAAAATATGTAAATTTATTTGCATTTTCATTGAGGGAAATAAGTATTTGATCCACTAGCAACCATTAAAAGTCCTGGCTCCCACACGACCGATTAGATACACTGCATTAAAGACAACCTGTCCCTCGACTTGTCACCTGTATAAAAGACATCTGTCCACAGAATCAATCAATCAATCAGACTCCAACCTCTCCACCATGGGCAAGACCAAAGAGCTGTCTAAGGATGTCAGGGACAAGATTATAGACCTGCACAAAGCCGGTATGGGCTACAAAACCTTGAGTAGGAAGCTGGGTGAGAAAGAGACAACTGTTGGTGCAAATGTTCAAAAATGGAAGAAACACAAAATGACCATCAATCGACCTCGGTCTGGGGCTCCACGCAAGATTTCATCCCAAGATCACCATCTCCACCGTCAAGCATGGAGGTGGAAACATTATGCTTTGAGGGTGTTTCTTTGATAAGGGCGTAGAACAATTTCACCGCATCGACGGGAGGATGGATGGAGCCATATACCTTAAAATTCTAAGATAATATAAGATAAGATAAGATGCCTTTATTGTCATTGCACAGTGTACAACGAATAACAATTGCAATTCGAAAACCTCCTTCCCTCCACCAGGACACTGAAAATGGGTCGTGGATGGGTCTTTCAGCACGACAATGACCCAAAACATACAGCCAAAGCAACAAAGGAGTGGCTCAAGACGAATCATATTAAGGTCATGGAGTGGCCTAGCCAGTCTCTGGAGCTTAATCCCATAGAAAACCTGTGGAGGGAGCTGAAGCTTCGAGTTGCCAAGTGACAGCCTCAAAACCAAATTGCTTTAGAGATGATCTGCAAAGATTAGTGGACCAAAATTCCTCCTGATATGTGTGCAAACCTGGTCATCAACTACAAGAAACATCTGACCTCTGTGCTTTGCCAACAAGGGTTTTGGAACCAAGTACTAAGTCATATTTTGCTAGAGGATCAAATACATATTTCACTCAATGAAATGAAAATCAATTTATTATTTATATATCTATATAGTGCTCAAAAAAATAAAGGGAACACTCAAATAACACATCCTAGATATGAATGAATGAAATATTGTCATTGAATACTTTGTTCTGTACAAAGTTGAATGTGCTGACAACAAAATCACACAAAAATCATCAATGGAAATTAAATTTATTAACCAATGGAGGCCTGAATTTGGAGTCACACAGAAAATTAAAGTGGAAAAACACACTACAGGCTGATCCAACTTTGATGTAATGTCCTTAAAACAAGTCAAAATGAGACTCAGTATTGTGTGTGGCCTCCACGTGCTTGTATGACCTCCCTACAACGCCTGGGCATGCTCCTGATGAGGTGGCGGATGGTCTCCTGAGGGATCTCCTCCCAGACCTGGACTAAAGCATCCGCCAACTCCTGGACAGTCTGTGGTGCAATATGAGTCTGCTACATTAGCTTTACAAAATCATATTTTTAACCTCAAGTACTGTTATAAAAGCAGAAGAATACTTCAATGAATAACCAACCTAAATAAAATCAAATATTCTTTAGAAATATTTACGTATTGTAGTTGTGTTTAAAATAACTAGACACAGTAAAACCACCCCATTGGGCATTTTGTAACTTGAATACGACTTGAAGTTTAAGACTTGGGACTTGACTTGAGACTGGCTTGTATTGACTTGGGATTTGAGTGTCAAGACTTGAGCCTTACTTGTTACTTGCAACTTGTTGACCTGTTTCCACCTCTGCAATGCCATTCAGCATGTAATGCCCTCTTGTAGTCAAAGAAGACATCAAACTGTCTGCAGTTACAAATGCTTTCTATGCAATTTCAAACATGCCACTTTTGCATAGAAGAGAGTCTCAAATCTGTGATCCAACTAATTGTCTTTGTTTCCATTGACAGGTGATGCTTACTTGCTAGAAATAGTGCTTGTCATTTAGAAGAAAAAAACACTTAGAATTCTTGTACTGTCAGATCGTGCAACATTGTAAGCTTATGTAGTAATGTTGTTCAATGGGCCAGCTGTGTTTCTCATTAGTAGCTATTTTTATGCAAGTAAATCCTGGGTAAAATCCTTGGAATCCCACAGGACTTCCTATTTATTTATTGTCATGGTTTAACTCCACTTATCCTGCCCAGGGTTGTGGGGTGAGGGTTTAGGCGAGGATACCCTGAACAGGGCACCAGTGTATCACAGGGCTATAGAAGTGTTGCTGTTCCAGTGCTGGGGGGTGATCAACTCCATCATACATATCCAATAATGCCTGCATGATGCCCAACCATGTCGGAAGACACCCTCAGGATTTCAACCGGGGTTACCACGATGTTGTCACCCGAATGCCGCCAAGTAAAATTTTATTTGATAGTCAGAGACAAAAGTATGTGTTTTAGTGCATTTGTGGTTGCTGTTTTTGTTGCTAGTTCAGAAAATGTTTACTTGTTTTTAAATTAAATTAAACCATTGCCACACTTTTTTGTTTTGTGTGCACTGATTATGCCATTACTGCCAGGAAACAAAGCCACTCTGTATTGTGCTAAACTGACACCCATAAGGTAGAGCACCACATTGTAGAGCTACACACGAGCATAAAAATAGCTATGACTGTTTTTTGAATGTCATGCCAAAGAAAACCTTTCAAAAGATTAGGTTGTATTTAGGTAGGTTGGTGTTAGTTTATAAATTATTTGTTCAAATAACAGGTGTTGGTCCATAATAAGAAACTGAAGTATGAGGTGAAGCTTTTAGCTTTTTGGTGAAAGATAGAAGTTTTATTTAATTTCACTGCATCCGGAACCACAAGTACAGCGTTGTACATTCAGTAAGCCTTGGGAATGACTACATTATGAAAACTTCTAAGTGCCAGAAAGATCCTGAACAGATACAGCAAAACAACAAAGAGCCCATCAATAGCCTCTCTCTTTGTGCTAAATGCATGCCGGCTAACACAGATGATGTCACCAGTCCAATGCAGCCCCTTCCATTCAACAATAAACAAGGTCATCCTGATGCAGAGGAGAGAGAGCCCGAGAGAGAGAGGGAGAGAGAGAGAGAGAGAGAGAGAGAGAGAGGGAGGAATGGGTGAGGTGGTCTTTGTTTCACATTACATCTGCAGTCTGTATTGTTCCCAGGCTCCAACATGTCCTTAAACTATAGTAATGATGATGCACAATAACACCCAGCACCTATTTACTGAGCGCAAGTAGAGGTATACCCTGGACAGTGAGCCAGATCATCACAGGGTTCTGTATTTGAACCACTCAACATTCACACTACAAGCCCAGCCGAAGGTTTGAACCCAGGTCCTCAAGAAATTTTGTATCAAACAGAGGGCTCTCCTCCGAGCCACAGGAATTGCTCCAATATTCTATAATCACATAAATAAGAACATAGTGACAAAGCACTTAAACTTGTTTGTAGCCATTCGGTAAATGGGATCATTTCAACTTGGACCAGTGAAAACAACGCAAGCATTCAGTGTTGCTCAAATTGCTATACACTAGCTGCTATTACAGTAACTGTCCTTTCAAATCATTTTCAAGGCTCCTAGTTACTCAGACAACATCAGATTCCTATTGATGCATGCTCAATGATCCAGGTAAGAAAATCCAAGAAGTTGAATCTGTTCATCTGGACATAGGATTTTGTTGGAGAAACGTTTCGTCACTCATCTAAGTCACTCATCTAAGAGACTGAAGAAGCCACTTAGATGAGTGACGAAACGTTTCTCCAACAAAATCTATGTCCAGATGAACAGATTCAACTTCTTGGATCAGATTCCTATCTATTCACATATTTGTGAGGGAGGATAAACTGGCCTAAAGTGGCCGGTGATCACTACATGGTCATTATTTGCAACTTTTGGGGTCCGTGAAAGATCCACTGAACATTCATTCATTCATTCATTCACTTTCTTGGACAAAGTCGCAGGAGAGTCGATGCCTATCTATTGGCACAGTGCGCAAGGCAGGAACAACCCTAGACAGGGCACCAATCCATCGTATGGCACACACTCACACTCTCATACACACACTCACATACTAGGGGCACTTTTAGAGACACTAATAAACCTAACTTTAATGTTTTTGGACTGTAGGAGAACAGCAGAGCACCCAGAGTAAACCCATGCAGACACAGGGAGGATATGGGGGATGGGGATTGAACCCAGGACCTTCTCACTATGAGGTGACAGTGCTACCCATCTAGCCCCACTGGACAATTGCCAAGGATAATTTAGATTCCTTTAGTCCACCTTCACCAATTTATAGCACCCATGGCTGATACACCTCTTTTCATGGTAAATAAACTCCCAGTTGCCATGTATGGAAATGATACAAAGCATGCTGCCACACATAATGGATTATTTTCTCCAAAGCAGCGCTTGGGCAGTGCAGCATTCTAATACACTACCCCATCACGGTGCCTTCCTGGGTCTGCTGGACAAGCAGGAATCAATGAAAATGTCTCCAAAACAGCTTACAGCTTACAGTGAGAAAATGTAAGCAATTAGCAAAGCAATCAAAGGAATTTCACAAGGGCCTTACACTGTCTCTCTAGCTGCTCTAAAATGCCACAACATTCTAGCCACTTGCCCAGAATATTAATTGTTGATATTCTATTAACCACAAGTATTCAATTCACACTCCTACTAATAATAGAAAATAATTGTCTATGGTGGGTTAAAGCAGACAAGCTCCTGCTCTGTTCTTTCTGCAAAATGTCACATTCTCACTCGGTGCTCTAGGTGAGGATGTACTCTCTTGGGGTTTGTCTTCTTTCCACCCCCTAAACCCGGCAGTTGTCGCGTTTTCCTTCGTTCTCACTCACACCTGGGTGTGTGAGTGAGAAATGAATAGATAATGAGGGATGTGAGAATAAAGCAGTGCTCCAGAAGAGGATTCTTTACCTCACAGGGATCTGATCCCCTGAGGTTACCTCTGCCATCTGAGCAAAATTCCAGCAAACAACTTTCCACAAAAGGGCATCTACAGCGATTCGACTGCGCAATGAACAGTAAAAGCCTTCTTCTATATGAAACCTGTGTGTTAATGAGCTCTCTAGCTCACTCACCTTCCATTCCCGTTCAACTGACCTAAAACATATCTTTTGAATGTGAGAAGAAACCAGAGTACCCAGAGGATGCCCAGAGAATGCCCACACAGCAATGGGGAGAACATGCATATTTCACACAGGCAGAAGCCAGGCCAGGACTTGAACCCCACACACACTCCAGCGTTTGAGGGGCACTTAAAAATTACACAGAAATAGGAAGAACATGCCAAGCTCCTAATAGACTGTAACTAGAGGTAAAGATCAAACCCAGGTGCATCAGTAAAAAACACTAAATAATGCAAACACCAGCCCTAATATTACAGGTATTTTAAGTTTAGAAAACACCAGTGCATATGACATTTACATGCAAATGCACACACACACACACACACACACACACACACACACACACACACACACACACACATATACACTATAAACACAACATAATGATTGTTTCTAATTTTAGCAGTTCCAAATGTAGGCAGTATCCCAAATGCCTTCCCTTTCTCTATAGTGGTGCTTGAAAGTTTGAGAACCCTTTAGAATCTTCTAAATTTCTGCATAAATATGACCTAAAATAAGTATATGACCAAGTATAATATTTTTGTCTCGTTTGTTTAACTGGGTTCTCTTTATCTACTTTTAGGACTTGTGTGAACATCAGATGATGTTTTAAGTCATATTTATGCTGAAATATAGAAAATTCTAAAGGGTTCACAAACTTTCAAGCACCACTGTACCTAGCACCTGGTGTTACATAATAACTTCTAAACTCTATGTAGTGACGCCGCGGTGGAACAGCGATCCCCCAGTTCAATTTCCAGTGAAGACATGTCCTGTTTGTAGTTAGCATGTTCTCCCCATGTCTGTGATGGTTTACTCCAGGTAATCTTGCTTCCTCCCACCTTCCAAAGGCATGTGTTAAGTCAACTAGCGTATGTATATATGCGTGACCTCATGTAGGGCAATGCAGCCACTGGAGGCATGTTAAATGAAAATGTATCTGCCATGACAATTTGTTAATCAGAAACCATGGTCATACACACAATTCTTTGGCTAAATCCGCAACATCACGATTATTTTTCCTGTTGATTTTTAAGACACATTAGCAAGTGAACACAGCAACCAAGCTCATTTCTCTTCTAAAAATACAGTCCTAATGATTTAGGATTCAATCATCTTCAATTTAGGGTGATTGAACAGGTTTGTTGTGTTTCAACCAGTTGTGCCAACCTAATATTGTCAAATTTTCACCCCTACACAGACAAGATTATGCTAATAATAATAACCAGACTTGTCTGACAGGCTCCTTTTGCTGAGAGTGAAACATCCTGCAATACTCCTCCACACTGAGCAGTACACACTTTATTCAAATTTCAGCCTTTTCTTGGTGCCTACTTACACTTGGTGCCTAAGCATGCACCTAACCATAAATGCATGGGACTTGTGTCTTAAGGCCCAATGCATAAGGCATGAGAGGGACAGCCTTAAACCTCAATACCAAACAAAAGCTAACACACTGTCATAGATATAAACTATTCCATCAGTTTGTGTCATGTGCCATAAAACAGAGACTGCAGGTGTCAGTTGGTATCATGATGTCTGCTAACGTGTGTGTCAGCACATATATAGTGTGAATGGGATTTCTGGTGTAGCTCTTCATATGTGCTAGTAATTCAGCTACACGGCAGTGCTGAATGAAATCACTACCACCATGAACACTGCAAATAATACAGGAGTTCATAGTTTTGAACACACCAGTTAGCATTGCTGTGTGAAGACATGTGTAGTTTTAAAAGATGAGAGGAAAACTTTGTATAGTTCTAACTGCTATGGAGTTTGAGCAATGTGGAACATTTTCCTGGTCCTCTTACAAAAAAACTTTTATAGGAATAAACCAAACTTTTATAGACATAAACGGATAGAGCCAAAAGTTTTGGGTAAATGAGGTTAAGGCTTTGGTTATGGTTAGGTGTATATCTAGTGCTAATATTATGCTATTATAATCATAATGTCAGTGGAAAGTCCCCAGTACAAACCAAGACTCTGTATGTATGTATGCATGTGTGTGTGTGTAGGTGTTATCTTTAGAAAGCTTGTTGTTAGACTAAGGGTGAACTCACACTATGCCCAGTTGCCTTGTACCATGCCTAAGCATGATGCCCCCCACTGGCCTGTGCTCATGATACTATGCTACTTTTTGTGGTGGACAAAGGCGCACTTGCCCAGCACAACAGGCTTCATGATTGTACTTTGTGGCTTTTTTGGTGTCATTTTGAACACTCTGACACACAGCCCCCTCATACACCTAATATATTTACTGATTAGGCAAAGCGATGATTTTTGAATGATAGTGCTGCACATAAAAAAAGATTTTTATAGAGGCAACTAACAATGCGTTCCGTGCATGAGCATGGATAGCGATCACACTACGTCCAACGTGATTGGGCCGGACCCTTCAGTCTTCATGATGATAGCTTATGTCCAAACTCTTTGTTATTTGGGGACACTGGGCTAGTCTTCATGAGAAAAAGTTGAAGCATTTATTTTCAAAAGGGTGCCAGTGAGATGTATGGAACTTTTTTAAGATACTAATTTTTCAAGTTTCACCCCCTCAAGGTTGTTCCATCTATTACCTAAAAACCCCAAAAAAATCATGATCTCTCTTCGCTCACTTCTGTCACTTGTTTATAAAAGTAATTTTGTATCAGTTGACAAGGTGGCTTGTTACTGCAAGCAGTTTTGAGTTTGCAGGTTCTCCCATTGTCTGAATGGGTTTTCTTCGAGTACTCCAGTTTTCCTCCCATATTCCATGACATGTGGTCTCTAAATTTCCCCAGTTTGAGTGAGTAGTTGATATAACCATGCTCCTGGCATGAATATAGCCACCAACACTGACATGGCATTATACACATAACTATATGTTGAAAGAGGTCTTTCCACATACACAAAAAACTGTTTGTTTCTTTGGGTATAATCCAAAACTTCCTTTTTCTACAACCTATTATGTAGCAAACAAATAATGACAATACTGAAGAAAGATCAAACGTCATTGTCTGTGGTGGGTATGCATGTCCTTGTGAGTTTGGTCCAGGTAGTTCAGTTTCCTCCCACATTCCAAAAACATGCATTAGGTTAATTGGTCGCTCTAAATTGCCCCGGTGTGTGTGCTCGAGTAATATTGTTATAACCTTGCTCCTGTCACAAATAGCCATTGATGCTGATGTGATGTGAAAACATTCTTAGTATCTTTCCATTTGCCAATAAAGAAAAACAATAATCTACTAGCAGAATGTCATCACATTTGTGGCTGCTGGAAAGCTCTTCAATTTATATCTATTCAACTGACACATTTTTGTGGTGATTGAATCAACAGTAAAATGTATTGTTCTGCAATAACATTTTACTGCAAAATCTAATCATTTTTCTAATTGGCACCATAGTGTGCAACATTGTTTAACTACAGTGATATAGAGATAATAATACAGTGCATAGAATAATACGTGTTTGTTTAACGTAATGAGTCCTTTAACACAATGAGCCACTGCATGTGAAACATGAAGATGTGTCCATGCTGAAGACACCATGTGTCACTGAGTGCCTGTGTGAGTTTGTGTGTGTGGTCCAGTGTATTTGTCATTGTCCTTGTTGGGACAGAAAGATCTGATACTTTCTACCTTGTGGGGACATTTTGCTGTTCGCCACAAAGAACATAGCTCAAAGAACAACCAAAAGAGCCAAATGATTTGCTTTAAGTTATAAAGGAAACTGGAGTAACTAAAGGAAACCCACACTGACATGGGGAGAACATACCTGTGCGCTGCCTGTGAGTGTGTGGTTGTACATGTGCCCTGCAGTGGACTGTTGCTTTGTCCAGGGTTGGTTACCGTTCTGTACCCTATCCTACTAATTAGGTCCCCTTTATGTTTTGTGCATCTGCTGTTGCCCAGTAATGAGCAAAATGATCTTCTCAAACTCTGTTCCCAATAGGCTAATCGTTCTCTATATGGTATACAGAATTTGGGGAATAGTGATTAGGAAACATTCCAGATGAGAGAGAACCACCATCTACATTTACATTTACAGCATTTAGCAGACGCCCTTATCCAGAGCGACTTACCATTGGTACAATTTTTTTTGGGTTAAGGGTCTTGCTCAAGGACCCAACAGTGGCAGCTTTTCAGAGGTGGGATTTGAACCCTGGACCTTCTGGTCCATAGTCCAGTACCTTAACCGCTAGGCTACCACAGTCCCTCCCTACCACAGGCTACCTTCTAGCCTAATAAGATGTATTTCTCTGTTTTGTTGGCCTACCTTAATGACTTTTCAATTTCGGTATATTTAATGTACAAAATGCAGTTATCTTTAAATGTGATAATGTCATTACTTTTATTTTTCCCCAATTTGGTAATAACCAATAACTTTTTGTCAATATTCCCCATGGTGTGCCGACTCCTTCACCAGGGGAGAGGCCCATACACCGGCAAGACTGCTTCTATTTACCGGCAGGTGATAGGGACACTGCCTGGCTGTTGCCTTTGTGGTGTTTGCATGTTCTCCACTTGACTGCTTGGATTTCCTCTGAGTACTCCAGTTCCCTCCTACATTTCATTTTCGAGACAGGCATTAGGTTAACTGACCTGTCTAATTGTCCCAATGTGAGTGACTGAGTGTGTGTGAGAGAGTATGTACTGCTGCAATGGACTGGTACCCTGTCCAGGATTGGTTCCCTGTGTGCTTTGTTCTCTGTGCAGTCAGATTGACTTTGTAGTCTTTACGTCCTGCTTCCACCAGTGCTGGATAACTTTTTTATATAAGAATGGAACTCCACACGGTTATTGAGAACAACATGCTCACTAATGACAATGTCAATACTTGAGTTCTCCATCACCAAACCTCCCACTGAGATGAAAGAAGCATGCTTGGGCCAAGAATGTTAAAGTGCAGTGTGAGTGCAGACCACTGGGGGAGCGAGGAGGGGGACAATCGTGCTCTGTCATGGTACAAGGCAACCGGGTATAGTGTGAGTACGCCCTAAGTACGGCTGATCAAATCAACAGCTTTAGCTTCCAAGACAAGCTGTCAGTGTTTTATTTGGCTTTACGTCTGACATGGTGGTCATCAATGCTTTTTCATCTGTCCTAACGCAAGACAATATGCTACCATTACCATTTGCTGACAAAGTAACTTTCTAGTCGATACATTATGTTTTGGAACCTAACACACTCTAACTGGTTCACATTAATTCACATACTGCATTTCCTTGCGGCATGATGTAAAAGTTTTACACCACACTATTATTTATACTAAAGACATCAACCACAGATGCACCCTGAGTGTAGGTTATCCTTGCTTTTAAGATATTTTGTGTATATCATCAATAACACTGTCAGGCTGATCAAATCAAATGTAATACATATCTACCTTGTCTGGCATGGTGAAGACAAGCTCGTTGTCTTCGTGTGCCACCAGGCCCTGCAGGAAGTAGCCACTGCAGGCTGCCAGCACGGCGCGGTGGGCGCGGAACTGCTTGCCCTCCACCTGCACGGTTACATCACAGAGCAGGCCTCGCTCGCGCTGCTCGTTCAGGCCCAGCAGGAGGTTGGAGCAGTGCACCGTCGACTCATACACGTACATCGGGCCCTCCGGCTGCTCATCCACGGACATACCGCACACACCCTGCCCAGAGAAAAGAGGGGAGATGTTAGCATACCTTAGCAACAAGTAGCATGCATGTGGCAAAAATGTGCTTTTTGGTTGATTCTGTCATGAAACTGGTTGACTGATTAGTACAATGTTTGGACTTGCTGTATGTTGATAATTGTACAATGTATGATTAACGGTAACTAGTCGTTAGTTTTAGACTGCGAGTCAACTAGCTTGGCCAGTTTGTCAGTTAGATTTTGAAAAGATGGTCCCCTAGTTAATTTTGGTGATCAAACAGGTAACTTATCAAATAGGTCATTCATAGTCAGTCATTTTCTTATTCGCATAATCCTAGTCACACTCGCCAGAAAGCTGGTGCCTAGCCGGCAGCACTGGGCACAGGGCAGGAACAACCCTAGAAAGGGTGCCAATCCATCATAGGGCACACACACTCACACACTCCACACACACTGAGGGCATTTTAGAAACACCAGTTAATCTAGTGCATATCCATGGAGTGTGGAAGGAAACTGGAGCACCCGGAGTAAACCCACGCAGACAGGGAGGACATGCAGGCTACACACATGTGGAGTCTGAGGTCAGGATGGGATCGGGGATGCTTGAGCTGTGAATCGACTACCATAATATTTTAACACTGATAATGTGTTTATCGCTCTTTATCACATTTCACTATCCTTATTAGCTTTGCTCATGACCGTGCAACAGCAGATTCTGTCACACACTCTGTCGCAAGACACACAAGATAATATCTTGCGCATGCAGTTTCTAATGAGTGTAACTAACAAAATGAATAGTTTGCATTTAAAAGAATCAGTCTGGTGATCACGATACCGTGGCAGTCCTCCGTCAATGTCATGGTGCAGATAAAGAATACAGTATAATGTTTGTGAATTATTAAAAAGTACTTAATGCATTCTGGTGATGGTGATATTGTCTACATATTTGGCTGTATAGTGCTATTTTAATGGGAAAACAAAAAAAATTGTTAGATTAAATATTTTAATTAACTGACAGCACTACTCTTTGGATAATGGGTTAATTATTTGACTTGACTAGCAACTGTGCAACTCCAACCACAAGGAGAGGAAACTGAATAAACAAACAAGCATACACCCACATGCACAAAGAAGCACACTCACATGGAGCACCAAGAAAACAACGCTTCAAATGCTCAAATTTTCCATATACTTTCACATATGAAACACACGCATACACAAATTTATACACCCGCGTGAATACATGCACACAGTATCTTATGGAGAACTGTAAGAGCAAGCCTTTCCATTTGAGCGTGGATACAAGCCATTATTCATGGAGGTGTGTATGTGTGTGTGTGTGTGTGTGTTACATCGATCAGCCATAACATTGACACCATTGGCAGGTGATGTGAATAACGCTGACAGTGCAAGACTCTCTGGGCAATGTTCTGCTTGGAAACCTATTGCAAAAGTATGTGAACCTTTGCTTTCAGTATCTGGTGTGACCCCCCTGTGCAGCAATAACTGCAACTAAACATTTCCTGTAACTGCTGATCAGTCCTGCACACCGGCTTGGAGGAATTTCAGCCAATTCCTCCATACAGAACTGCTTCAACGCTGGGATGTTGGTGGGTTTCCTCACATTAACTTCTCACTTCAGGGCCTTCCACAACATTTCTATTGGATTAAGGTCAGGACACCAGATACTGAAAGCAAAGGTTCACATACTTTTGCCACTCACTAATATGTAATATTGGATCATTTTCTACAATAAATAAATGGCCAAGTATAATATTTTGTCTCATTTGTTTAACTGGGTTCTCTTTATCTACTTTTAGGACTTGTGTGAAAATCTGATGATGTTTTAGGTCATATTTATGCAGAAATATAGAAAATTCTAAAGGGTTCACAAACTTTCAAACCCTACTGTGTGGTACTTCTTCCACAATATACGATAACTCGTAGGCTATTCATTTTAGTGCATTTAGCATGACTGACTGGCTACCTGACTACTTGCTCAAATTATTTACCTGCATTTTGGAACGTCATTAAGTAGTTGTTACCTGATAGAGGCTAACTAGGAAATCTATCTTTTTACAGAACAGCCATGTTTTAGCCACTGTTCTAACTGACAAGGTCCATCAGGCAGCTGAAAATGTCCCATAGCTGTTATCACTTATATTTGGATAGGCTGCACTTGACCACAGTTCCCCAGATTGTTGTGAGTAGCCGTGACTGGGACGTTGTCTGCTGGACTAGTGTTCATGTCCAAACAGCTATTTGCTGCTCTAACAGTAACAACAGAGCCAGTCAATACTGAAAAGCTCATGAAACTCATGCAAGATGCACTTGTGGTTCAGCATGCCCTAGGTATGATAAATTAGCTACCCCGCCCATCGTTCCACTGAACACACTGCCTAGATCAGAACTATGTCACCTCAAGCAAATCCAGGTGCATGTAACATAAACAATATACATGTGCAGAGAAGAGGCTTTGCTGTAAGTCTCTTGTCTACAACAATAACCTAATTGTTTTATTAGGCTTGGCAGGTGGTGCTGTATCAGTATGTGCCAATGTGCCCTGGGTCATGAGTTAATGGAAACTCCATTGCTGCAGAGATGGAACCAGAGGCCCACGAGCCAGTTGCTCCTCTCACATTGAGTCTAACCCAAAACCACAGGGCTGAGAGTTTGCAGTCGGCCCTGTGTGTGTTGTGGGAGGTGGAGTGTTGTGGTTTTGATGAAGAAAAAACTAGGACAAACACAAGCAGAGGGCTTGTGGTGGCTCTGTTTGTAGCTGTGACTGTGTTTCTAGACTGAGTGTAAAAAGGCTGATAGATAGCAGCAAGCATTTTTTGCTGACTAACGTGCAGGGAAATCGACCTAATTTCAACAGTGATAAAGACAACGCTGTGACAAACATGACTAAGATTCAACTGGGACAACGAACCAAAAGCAATCTTAACCAAAGTGAACTTTTGTGTTATAAATACTGGAGGAATTTGATGCTAATCACTATTGGGAATGCATGTGAAACAGTTGTTGAGGACTTTGTGTTCATACAAAATGTCAGTGAAAACAGCTAAGGGGTGTTTCTGTTGACTAATCCACCTTGTCAACTGTAATAGCTGCTACCAAACATGGCAGCCGATAACTTCTCATTGACTCTAACGCAATATTCCACAATCTAAATGTAATTCTGTACTGTGGCTGACATAAACTTCCCCTACAATGACAGTTTTAATCATATTTCTGATGTTTGCGTCAGTGTGTTTTGTTACTTATATGGAGAATTTATGCTCTCAAGACAGCTCTTGTTGTTGTGGTAACTCTGCCTCTGCATCCAGATTTCTGCAGCGGTTGTCCGTCTGGTGCTCCAGTTATTGCTTTATGCCTCGTGTTCCCATTCTTCCCCCCTTTCTGTTGTCTAAGGCACATAATAAGCTGTCTTCCAAGAATAATGTTTCCAGATGTGGTTGCAAGCTTCGTCTGAACCCACAGTGTTTTGTCCTTGGAATGTGCTGGAGTATTTCTGACTTGCAGCGGCGAGGAAAACGAGGACTACGGACTCACACACAGACTTACCACAAATGACTGGTTTGTTGTTGGCTTTTTCTGATCAGACTGCTGAGTGCCACAGAGCTGTCATTCCCCATCTATCCACCTGCTTCCTCTTCCTCTCATCTCTTTTATGCTAAGGGCATCTTCTACTTTTTTTGCTACAGTTGCAGCTCTCTGGCTTTGTGAGGAGTGTGGATCAAAGCCAGGCAACGTGACGGATTGTTTGGTGTTCTGATTCTCCTGCTTGAGGGGACACGGGAATGTGTTCCCACTGATAAAAAAGGCAGAATGCAACTAACGGGTGCAGCGTGCGTGGGTGTTTTTGCTAATTTACATGTACAACATCAGTGACTTGGCTGGTCATAATCTGAAGTGTGTATATATACAGTTTAACAAAATTCTCCTGCAACCACCAAAACAAACTGTCACTTCCATAGAAAGCAATTAAATAAGGTATATATAGCAGTGCTTGAAGTTTTTGAATTTCTGTGTAAATATGACCTGAAACATGTTTTTAGTTTTTTCAGTCCTAAAAGCAGACAAAGAGAACATGAGACACATCTTAGCCAAAATATTATACTAAGTCATTTATTTAGTAAGGAAAATGAGCAAATATAACATATCTGTAAGTGGCAAAGTTGAGAGCCTTTGCTTTCAGAGTCTGCTGCAACTAAACATTTTCAGTACCTGTTGATCAGTCCTGAATTTTAGCCGTTGCTCCATACAGAACAGCTTCGACTCTGGGATGTCAGTGAGTTTCCTCACATGAAACACTTGCTCAATTTCCCCTTCAAATTAATTGACAATCTACAGGTTCCCATAGCTTTGCAACTGACAGATCAATAATAATGGATCATTCCCCCCAATACATAAATGACCATATATAATATTTTGTCTCTTTTGATAAATGGAGGCGGCAACCAAATGTCTCACCATCCAACCAAATCAACCTTTCACTCAAGCAAACAACCTTTCACTCAAGCAATTAAATTTCCAAACAGCCAACCAATCAAACAACCAGTCAACCACCCAACCAATAAGCTATCCATCCTACAAACCAAACAACCACTGAGATCACAGAGAATAATTTGATTTAAATTCATTTTATATTTGTTGATTTTGTTCAAACTACTGAGAGCTTTAGAAAATGAAAAAGTTTAAGATTAGCTTTAAATCATGGCATATTACAAAGCAAGCTGCAGTATACAGACGGAAACATTGCAGTGCTTTAGATAACATCAGGAGAGGGTATAGTCCTATATTTAGGTGGCTTCAGAAGCAATAACTGTGCTCTAATTAGCTGATTGCTATTAGAAAGCTTTTTAGCTCTGTTCATTATTAGCTAATAGACCACTTTAGAGACAATGTGTGTAAACTAATGGCTATCCAAAGCAATAAGTATAGGTGCACAGTCATGCAGTCACAAAAACATCAATTATCATTCTAGCTCAGTGAGATTCACAGGCTAAAAGGACTCCATTACTGGGTGGGCATTTTAGCATTGTATGTGTTTGTGTGCAAAGTACGCATGTACAATATAAAAAGCCATTAACAGCGTTTCGGTAGAAAGAGAGCTGCACATTGCCTGATGCTCCATGCTAAGCTGGATCACATCACTACATGCTCCGGGGGGGTGGTGGGAGGTGGGGGTGTACTCAAGTGCTTGGAGAAACTTAACCGAGGAAGCTGTTGTCATGGCACCCCTGATGGGGGGTTGGGAAGCAAGTGAGGAATGATGGCACATGCGTTTGATGTTGGTCACGTGTGATCTGCTTTGTTCTGTCACCAGCACTCTGCTCAGTCACATTCAGGGTCTGTCGAGATGGGGGAGGATGCTTAATCTATCTCACACACACACACACACACACACACACACACAAACTCTTCGGAGATGCTTTTCTATAGGTGTTGAACTTAAAGTACTGGGTCAGCAAAAACAAATGTATTGAACACAATTTTCGACCAACTCCAAAAGCAGTACTGGAGTCAAGACATGCACCTCACTCAAAATCTTTCCTGTTACTACATAATTCAATCCACATACACACTTAAGACACAAGACTGATTTACTGATATATACGACTGCATCTGTGTTCATTCAGTCATTCTTTTCCGTACCCGCTTAATCCTGGTCAGGGTCGTGGGAAAGCCGGTGCCTAGCCGGCAGCATAGGGCCCAAGGCATTAACAACACTAAACAGGGTGCCAATCCATTGTGCGGCACATACACGGTAAAGTCCGTGATTGGGATCGAACAAGGGATGGGGCTGTATGCATAGGTGTCTGTTCTTGTACATGCCATGAACATCTGTACTAAGGGGCAGTGTCAGTCATCACTCATTTATTAATTTATTCACCGTCAGTAACCTGATCAGGGTCACAATTAGCTGCAACCCATCCTACACATCATAATAGTTCTAACACCCCAGTCATTGTCAGATCATTGTACACTAACTTACGCTTACCTATGGGCAATTTAGGATCTCCAGAGAAAACAAGAGATGGTCATACTGAGAACATGTTAAACAGCCCAGAGGTAGTAAGCAAGGACATGAACTGGCTCAAGAGTCCCTGGATTTTTTTCAGCATAAACACTGTCACCCCACTATTGAACATAGCAAACCATAAGGTTTATAGTTATTTATCCGGTGTTCACTGCTAATTAATTGTATGTTTTGTTTTATTAAATCAACAAATCAACAGACGTCTATTATAAAGACTTAAAAAAACTAGCAAAGACATCGCTACGCTACCAGAGAGGAAAAGTCTCTGAGAAATAGCTCACTGGCTAAGGGATTTTGCTAGTCCCTGAAAGATTGTAAAATCAAATCCTAAAAGAGCCACTAGGGTCCTTGACTCAACCTTTGGCTGCTCAACATAAAGCTTCTTTTGGATTCTGTCATGCTGATCAGTGCCTTTAGATGAAAGCACCTGTAAGATGAACAAATTTTCATTTCAGTGATATTTTAAGAGAAAAGCCACTTTGGCAGACTACAGTCATTTTAAAATCATGCTAAAAATATAATTCTTTTTAATCTAGAACATCTGTTTTATATTGGAAACTGATATAGTGGTCAACCAGCTTTACCCAAGACCATATATAAACAAATTTAAACCAACATGGTCTTTTTGGTTTACCAGTATATCAGCATTCAAAGCAGGGAAAAGTACAAATGCTGTTTTTTTCAACAGGGAACATTAAGGTAAATTATTGTAAATTTACTGTACAATACACAGTTTGATTATATATTTTTTAACATTTATATGAAATTTTCCTCCGCTTTCCCCTCAAATATCGCTTGTAGTCAGAAGGTATTAGCATCCTCTTTTGAGAAACTTTAACCTAATCAAAGACTTATCGATAAGCTTGTAAATACATTGAACATCTGTTTTTTTGGATGTCAGTCATAGTTCATTGTGATTTTGTAATGTTGCTAAGTTGCTAAATCTGAAAACTAGCTTCTGCTAATGAGTCTTTTTCACATACATTGCTATGAATGTAAGTGAATTACAATAAGCTAACAGGCTAGTAAACAGTAGGAAATTAGCAACGTTGGAAGTACCTGTATTGATGGTGGTGGATGGATACTGACTAAACTTAGCAGTTAGTTATTATACAGTGCTTGAAAAAAAACACTGCATATTGTTATTAGTTAATCAGAATCATTGTGAATATACTTCGGTTGAGGTAAATGTTTTTTCCAATGTCAGTATTTCATGTTTATATAAAAAGGAAGGAATATAATAGAGCTTAAGCTTGTTTCTCTTGTAATATTTGCTAATCACACATTTGGAAAATTAGAACATTAAAAATGATCATTATTAAATTAGCAGCGTATCATAAGCATGAGCTCTTCCTTTAACATTTCCATTACATCACTGTCGACTTTTAAACATAATCACAAGGATATCATCATCAGACACACTGTGACCTTCTTGAGTAATAACTCTAGAAACACATAATGATTTTTACTCTATTACTCATTCTGGCAACTCTACTGCATAATTATTGATTAATAACAGAGCCACTATGCATTTAATTAGAGCAGTTCTGTTCTGGTGGTAATATTCCAGCTAATTCCATGCACTAGCATCAATCAAACACTTGCTGTAATGAACAATAAGATGTTATGACAATACCATAAACCTTTATGGCAGGGCGAGCAAAAAAAGGTAAACATGTAGTATGTGTTTCTGTAACTGAGTAGAGGATCCATGTTTTAGTGAGTACTAAATTATGAGGTTATGATTCTACGCGCAACTTGCAGCTTCAAAATTCACCACATAACAGACATGTAAATCTTTCCATTGTTTAAGTGGCTGCACCACCCACATGCAAACCAGTGCTCTCCTTTTCTTAAAGGTCAGAAGAGCTTACAAGAGCTGGGAAAAGTCATTCTGTAAAATGATGCTTTGATATTTTTCCAATCAGAACCCTGAACTCGTGCTGCAGTGTAATCCTTGATAAACCCAGTAATTCAGAAATCATTATAGCTGCACCAAAGCAGCACAATGTGAGGGTATGCTGGCCCTAATAACAGGGACTGTATCATTCGTTTTACTGGCTATACTGTTGTCAGTTTACAGACTCTGATGTTTTGCCAAAGTCAGCATGTCATGTGCAATGGGTGAATTCTGCAGCCATTAAACACAGAAGACAAAGCAACTGATGGATGGATGGATAGATGGTTGGACAGTCAGACAGATGGTTAGTGAAATATATAGTCAGACACAGACAAAAAAGATATACCCACGCTGCCAGACAGATAAAAATGCAGATAGATACCACAGGTGGGTACACACACACCGAGAAAGCATGACAGTTAGTTACCATGCTCTACAAAGATTTATAGACAAAAGAAAAGGATGGAATGGATGCAAGAAATAAAAAAAAAAAAACTTTCCAGCACAAACACAGAAGCAGTAGGCGATATCAGAACAAGATTAATTAGCATGGTGCTGACTAACAGCAGTTCCACTGACTTCAGAATGGATCTGTGCCCAGGTTTAAGCTGATCTTAGCAGATTCTTCAAATCAGTGATCACAATATCGATCGGCAGGTTTCTCATTAGCTGAGCTATTAGCTGAGCACTTATCAGTTGAAAAAGTGCTTGGGTTGAAGCGTTGTTGATATGTTATGACCACAAGCACATCAGAAGGATTCTCTTTGATCGCAAGAAGCTTCTGATTGATCTTATTATATAGGAAAGCTAAGCCAAGTTTGTACTATTAAAACTTGACAGCTTCTGACACTACAGCAAAAAAGGTCACTTTGCAAGGACACACTTGGTCAGCCATATAGCTCACAATGGCTAGAATCTCAGGAAAAACGTTGCTCCGAGCGCTTATTTCTAGAGGACAAGGCGATGGCGCGCTCCAACGGAATAATTCTTAACATAATTCTATTTGATTAGCCAAAACATTTCGCTGGAACAGTTAGTTAATTAGTTCCGGTACTGAACTAAATAACTACAGTCAAATCAAATCCAAATGCACCTCATTGTTAAAAACGGTTGGGATAGCAAATATTTCCATTATTTCCAATGGGATAATTCCTAACTTGTTCCTGTATATTCAAGGCTTTACCTACTTTCCATTATGTCAGCACAATGAGAAGGGGACTTTCTTACTGGCTCTCCTGCCTGCCGTTTAAATGCAGATTAGATGGGGGTTCGCCTCTCTAATGTGGGGACGATTTCATCACGTGTACCACCGTGTGAGTTTTCTACTGTCTCACAGTGTGTTTCTTCTAGCACTAAATGCAACACTATTAAATAAACAAACAATGTCATAATTAGTCACTTAATGAAATTAAAGGGTCGGTTATTTACAAATAGGAGGGTTAGTCATCAGAGCAGTTAGTGGTAAGTGGATCATGCTTTAGAGGATTACAATACTCTACACTTTATGGTCCACTCTGAATGCCATTTATCAATGAGAAACATGAGGAAGGAAAATCAAGAATATAGGTAGAAGGACATATGTAGAAGGCTTATGGAATCCACACAGTATGCAATGTAGTGCAACAAAAGGTTCTATATACAGACAGTGAGTAATGTATGTCAGTGTGCAGCATGGAATATATATGGATCTGCATATGTGTGCGTATGTTGAGGGCAGAATGAGGGTTCGTTTATGGTGAGGTGGGTTAGGGTGGGGGCAGTGGCAGTGGCAGTGGACTGGATCTGTTGATCAGTCTGATGCCCAGAGGATAAAATCAGATCCATAGCCTAGAAGTCCTGAATTTCACACTTCTGTACCTTCTGCAGACAACATTGTGGAGCCCCCGATGACGTTGTAGGCTCTTCTGCAGTTTCTCTGGGTCTCTGCAGGCATGGTAGGGGCAGCTTGATGATCTTCTAAGCAGTCCTCCCCACACTCTGCAGGTGTTTTGCATCTCAGACTCATGGATGTTCAGTATCCTTTCCATCCTCATGTCCACTATCATCTCCTTGGTCTGGTCTGTTCCCATCCTGTCAGATTGCAGTCTTCCACTAAGAAGATCTAACAGCCAATTAAAGAGTGTGGAGTTCAGGCCAGTTTGTTTGAGTGTTTGTGGGACCTGATTATAAGCTGAGCCATGATCAAAGAAGAGTTTGCTGATATAAGCACCTTTGTTTTCCAGGTGGAAGAAGGTTATGCGCAGGACTGCAGAAATAGTGTCCTCAGTGGATCTGTTGGGGTGGAACACATACTGCAGGGCATCCAGTGACTCAGGTATATCTATTCTGCATGTGAGCCAGAACTACTTTAGGTATGTGAACAGACCTGTAGTTATTCAGACAAGTTACTGAATTCTTCTGGGATTGGTATGATGACGGTGGTTTTAAAGTAGGATGGAACTATGGAAGAGACAAGTTAAAGATGGAGTTGAAATGGAGGGTTATTCTCGGAAGGATTTTGTGAACATCAGCTGGTGAGACAGTCAGTGGAGGTTCTTGCAAATTCTGAGTGTGTCAAGAGTCTCCTCTTGGAGGTCTCAAGGCAGGAATAGAATTTGTTAAATGCTCAGGAAAGAAGATGGTGGTTATTGGTGCCCTGATAGCCTGTGATCTACTGTACATCTTGCCTGACATCAGCAGCAGTGCAGTGACCATCCAGCTCAGTGATGCATTCAGTTATTTGGTCTTTCTGATTGTTTACCACAGTCTGTACTTTGCTCATTACCTATTCTAAACGCAAGAGAGTGAGACAGCAGCATGTGAAGTATAGTGAGAATTTGCAGAGTGGGAGATCAGACACTGTAGGATTGGACTGAATATTTTACAGAAGGGAAAAACTGTGCTAAATTGGCTTTTGGCAAAACCTTTCCTTTAATGATATCCAGAACAATCAAGCCCATATATCAATACAGTTTTGAAGTCTGTTCCTTTGTTCTATAAGCCAGGCTTTGGCTCAATAGAAATCTCACAGGGGCAAAAAAAGAAAATCAAGTCAAAAATCAAATCTGCCTGCAGCACTAGAACAAGCACTCTCTGTCCTGAAAGACTATTACGTATCATGGAGAGACTGTACTCTCCTTTCCCATTCAAAACCACTGAAATCCAGGTGAAGAGAAACCATTAAGACGTGCATTGTCATTCACACTCATAACTGGTTTGAGCAAATATGACATACAAAAGAAAACAGAAAGAACTGATGCAAGTAGTCATTGTGATGAAATTCAATTTAAACTGTGGAATAAGAGACTTGAGAGGTATGGGAATGCAGTGATTCATTGAACCACTTAGTTAGCCACTTAGTCGGGTTGTTTTTACTTTGTGTGAGAGTCAAGTGATGTGACGAAATCAGGGAGGGAAAAATCCAGTGTATTGCTTAGCAATGCCTCCATTCCATTGTTTTACCGAAAACCGCCTTCTAAAGCTTACAAATCACTGCTATCAGGAAATATTTTTTGTATTCATTTGCCTTTCCCATGCCTGTAAGATAGCTCTTTAGGGATTGTTTCATGTTCAAAATATACTTTTGCCATTAAATTATTACAAAACACAGCAACAAAAACAGCTATGTTTCCTTCAAATTAAATTCATGCTATGCATGACTGCATGCTATATTCTACATGTGGACTTGGATCTCCAAATTAATCAATAGCAGCACATGGCGTTAGCCATCCATGAAAAGCCTCTGTGTCTGCTCTTCAGCTCAAAAGACACAGAGTCAAGCTGTAAAATGCTGAATATTTCAGCACAGCTACATTATCAAGCAAGCACGAGCCACATGAGCACCTCACTAAAAACGCTGCTTGAGTCCAGATGAAGCAATTCAGGAAAAAAAAGAGGTGATATTAAATATATCAAGGTGAAAGGATTTTTTTTTTTAATTCCATGCACTTTATAAGACTAAATCTGAAAAAAACCTAATATAATTATTAATTATGCTATCACCATGACAATAATATATCAGTAATACTGCATACACTGAAGGACAGTGCTATTGAGTTTGAATGTTTACATCTACATTTACACTTTATATATATATATATATATATTGATTATTCAATATCATATTTTTTAACAACAAATAGGTGAACCCCTCTATACAGGTTATTTTTCTGTACTTTTGCCAGTGATAAAAAACCTTAATTTAAAAACCTTACAGTTTCACTTATGTCAAAGTGTGAAGTGTTTTTCATCATATTAATAATCTTTCCTAAGTTAGGTTCAAACATCAAATACAAAATCATTCATATGAAGCAGAAACTGAAACTAGAATATTGCTGCAGTCAGAGGAGTGGATATGATAAGTGATGCACTCTAAGGAAGCTTTACAGGTGCTTTAAAATTGAACTATTTTATGTTTAATGCCTTGACATGACATTCCAACGATTTATTGTGCAATTTACTTTGCGCTAAAATGGCTCAGTTACAGTTAATATCACACAATGATATTAAACTACACTAAATAGTACATCTGAAATATAGTGATATCAGAACTGATATCACACAAAGAAAAAGTGCATTAAGTTCCAATGGGATTCTAATAACAACTGCAACATTTATACGTGCAGTCTGATATACTTTTTTGTGCAAAACTCTTAGGCTGCCTTTAGACTATATATACCATTGTTTTACATTTACATTTACAGCATTTAGCAGACGCCCTTATCCAGAGCGACTTACAACTGGTACAGTCTTACAATCCAAGCAATTGTGGGTTAAGGGCCTTGCTCAAGGACCCAACAGTGGCAGCTTGGCAGAGGTGGGATTTGAACCCTGGACCTTCTGATCCATGATCCAGCACCTTACCCGCTAGGCTATCACAGTCCAAATCATATAATGACTGTATATTATTATGTTTCATTCTTTTTATTAGAATACAACCAGAAAATACTGGAAATGTGTACACAGTATTAAAAAACTGTACGCAGTATTAAAAAAAATGTATAGGCTACAGTGTCAAGTATTGGTCTGTGGTAGCCTAGCGGGTAAGGTACTGGGTTCAAATCCCACCTCTGCCAAGCTGCCACTGTTGGGTCCTTGAGCAAGACCCATAACCCACAATTGCTTGGATTGTAAGATTGTATCAACTGGAAGTCGCTCTGGATAAGGGCGTCTGATAACTGCTGTAAATGTAAAAATGTCAAATGTAAGTATTTAATGTGACCCCGCTTCCACTTAGCAGCATCTGACCCAAGGTGACCCTCCTACAGTCAGAAGAAGCTTGATCAGGAATGGTCTTTTTGGTAGGGGAGCAGCTGAGAACCACTTTTTCTAATGGGAACAGGCTGAAAAGGCTATAAAAAGGGTGAAAAGATATGCTAAAGCTCACAAGGATTTGAGTGAAGACCAGTGGAAAAGAGTGTAATGGAGTGACAAATCCATATATGAATTTTTTAGTCATTATACCACTGCTAAAACAACAAATCTAATGGTGGCTTAAGACTTTTGACCAGTACTGTCAATCCCCACTACATACACGTAATGCAGCTCTGAATACTGCCCATCATCTGTTCATCTGTTCAAGAAAACACATAAACGCAACAGTATATAGTATGACTCAGCCTACAACGTTTATTATATACAGTGTGATGAGGGGGGCGACTATGACCAAAATAGACGTATGATCTGAGAAAGATATACGATCATGATATGATAGCAGAGTTTGGTCATTAAATATGATATGACAAAGATATATTACTACAATCACGATACTATACTACAGTTATATAGTATTATGTATATGGCTATTTTATTAGATGTACTTCAATGACAAGCAGTTAACTAAAACTTTGATGGAGCCGTCTTATTTCTTTACAGCATTTGCAATGTAGTCATCTAGCACATTCATAACTGCAAATGGGGTTTTCATTTTACACTAAACACGCGAAAACGTTTCTATGTTCTATATCAACAACACATCACAGATGCTTCTTTAATGCAGAGCATACCACACTGCATCAACACATGCCCACTTCCTTTCTTCACCTTCTACCAAAAGTCAGATAGACAAAGACACAGGTGCATATAAGTGCGGTTACCTCAGAAAGTTACAGCATCACTCTTTAACGTGCAGTCCCGTTAAGTCAAGCGTTCCAGGGAAGGCAGAGACACTCCAAATCTGAGCAACAAAAAAGCCCATGTTGCCCTTAATCAAACCTAGCAGCTGAGTGCACACTAAAACCCCTACAGAAAATGATGACAAGTCCGCTGGTGTCACTGTGTGTTGTGTGTATACGTGTGTGTAAACGTATGTGTGCTTGTGTGCGGTGGGGGAGGCAAGCTTGGCCCAGCGAGGTTAAATGCAGCTCGGGTGAATCATGACTTCCCACATTTGTGGGTCAGAAAGCAGCATGACTCATAAGCCTGTCTTACATGGTAACAGACAGAATATGTGACGCACACATATTGATATCTCTTGAGATATGTTTTACATAAACTACAAAGACAATCTGATGAACCTGTTGCATGCAGAAAACACATGAGGTTCAGCGGTATTGACTGATGCTCAATTTTGCCTCACTTACTATGGTGCTTGAAAGTTTGTGAACCCTTTAGAGGTTTCTATATTTCTGCATAAATATGAGCTAAAACATCATCAGATTTTCACACAAGTCCTAAAAGTAGATAAAGAGAACCCAGTTAAACAAATGAGACAAAAATATTATACTTGGTCATTTATTTATTGAGGAAAATGATCCAATATTACATATATTAGTGAGTGGCAAAAGTATGTGAACATTTGCTTTCAGTATCTGATGTGACCCCCATGTAACGTTTCCTTTAACTGTTGATCAGTCCTGCACACCGGCTTGGAGGAATTTTAGCCCATTCCTCCATACAGAACAGCTTCAACTCTGGGATGTTGGTGGGTTTCCTCACATTAACTGCTCGCTTCAGGTCCTTCCACAACATCTCGATTGGATTAAGGTCAGGACTTTGACTTGGCCATTCCAAAACATGAATTTTATTCTTCTTTAACCATTCTTTGGTAGAACAACTTGTGTGCTTAGGGTCGTTGTCTTGCCTACATGACCCACCCTTCTCTTGAGATTCAGTTCAAAGATTCCAATAGCCTTCTATCTTGTCCACATGATCTTTAGCAAACTGCAGACGGAGCAGCAATGTTCTTTTTGGAGAGCAGTGGCTTTCTCCTTGCAACCCTGCCATACACACCATTGTTGTTCAGTGTTCTTCTGATGGTGGTCTCATGAACATTAACATTAGCCAATATGAGAGAGGCTTTCAGTTGCTTAGAAGTTACCCTGGCGTCCTTTGTGACCTCGCCAGCTATTACACACCTTGCTCTTGGAGTGATCTTTGTTGGTTGACCACTCCTGGGGAGAGTAACAATCGTCTTGAATTTCCTCCATTTGTATAAAATCTGTCTGACTGTGGATTGGAGGAGTCCAAACTTTTCAGAGATGGTTTGGTAACCTTTTCCAGCCTGATGAGCACCAGCAACTCTTTTTCCTCAGAAATCTCTTGTTCATGCCATGATACACTTCCACAAATGTGTTGTGAAGAGCAGTCTTTGGTAGATCCTTGTTCTTTAAATGAAACAGGGTGCCCAATCACACCTGATTGTCATCCCATTGATTGAAAACACCTGACTAATTTCACCTTCAAATTAACTGCTAATCCTAGAGGTTCACATACTTTTTCCACTCACTAATATGCAATATTGGATCATTTTCCTCAATAAATAAATGACCAAGTAAAATATTTTTGTCCCATTTGTTTAACTGGGTTCTCTTTATCTGCTTTTAGCACTTGTGTGAAAATCTGATGATGTTTTAGGTCATATTTATGCAGAAATATAGAAAATTCTAAAGGGTTGACAAACTTTCAAGCACCAATATATTTACTATCAGTTATTAATCAGGTAATATATATTTTGTATAAGCATATACATAACTTGCGACCGCATATGAACACTACATATTCCATAATATGGAAAATGGGACTGGGAAATAGCAACACAGTGGTGCTGGGATTTGAACTCTTAACCATCAGATTAATAGCCCAGCACATGAACCACTGAACCACCACTTCTCCAAAAGTCTGCAACCTTAAGTCCAAGCAGTTAAGGATTAAGGAACATAAGGGCCCAACAGCAACTCTGCTGCTCAGCAACAACTACTCTCCTGGGCTTCTGTTTGTGCATTACATGCTTATAATCACCCAGTACAAGAAAAAAGTTCACTTGTTCTGTGCTTGATTTTTGATCAAATTGTGTTGATCAAGAACATTAGTATGAAAAAGCACTAAGCAAACATATTTTAAATGATTTTGAAATACATTAAAATATTTTCAAATTTAAAAACAAGTCTAAGCTAAATAATAAAACTTATTTAAGATCTTACAAGATTTACCCATCTTACATGGGTGTCTACCTGAGTACTGTGGCTTCCTCCCACAGTCCAAAGACCTGCGTGTTAGGTTAAGTGGTGTCTCTAAAGTACCCCTACTGTATGAGTGTGTGTATGAGTGTATATTCCCTACGATGGATTGGTGCCCTGTCTAGGGTTGTTCATGCCTTGCACCCTGTGCCTCTGGCTAGACACCGGCTCTCCATCCACCCTGTTCAGGATTAAGTGGATAAGATAGTGAATGAATTAATGAAAGTTTAATACACTATGAAGTGTACGCTATTAAGTGTAGCTTCACCGTGTGATCTCCACATCTGACATCTCTACATCTTTATACATCACTATATACTGTATGAGTTAGCAGAGGGATCATCACCGGGTGCTGCAGCAGTGACCCTTTCCCATCCCTGCAATGGAGTGGCATTTCGATCAGTTTTCACTCGTACCCTTCGAATTCCATGGTATGCTGTGAATTTTCAACTTGGCAATGCTCAGCAAAGCTAATCCTTACCATGAGCCGATTCTTAAGTCTTACCCTTAGCCACGCAAGCTGCCACAAAATATAAAATACAAATACGTTATATCTTTAATAAATGGTCAAATCCATGCTACAAACATGCAACAGTGACTATGCGATCTCCAAGCCCTGCACTTGCACGGATATTGACTGCACTGACAGAATATAAGTATAATGTGGATGCGTAAAAAGATAAAAATAAAAAAATAACACACATACACAATGCAAAACCTCATACCAGCACAGGAAACAGAGACTGATGGAAAATCTCCCCATAGGAAAGAAGTGACACATAAAACCGCCTACTTGTACACTCCTACGCTTTGCGTGTGTGCGGAAATATGACTGCATGTATGTGTGCATTTGAGCAGTGAGAGAAAAATAAAAAATTTAAATTAACATGCTCTTAGGGTGCCAGCGTTAACATGCATACAAATAACCGGCATTTAACGTTACTAATAACTAATCTTGTGCAACAAACCTGTGGTATCACAGCGCTCAATACCGGTTAACCACAGCAGGTTAAATTATAATTTTATGAACTTACAGACAATGCTCCGGTTCAGTAAACCATGACTCAGTGATTAAGATTGTGCTACATTGTAAGCTGACTACCATCATCAAGATTCAAATCTGTAGTCTAAATTCTGCCTCAGTAATAAATGATACATTCAGGACATGGAGGAAACCCATGGCCATAACGCACCCTAATAGTCATCCGCTCATAAACTCTACACACGCTCTGGAATGTGAGAGATTTGTCAAGGGTTGGCTACACCATATAAATCCCTTGTCTGTAAAAGATGATGAGTCAGATATTAAATATTGCTCCTAAGCCAGGTCTCAGTGATGTCATGTCTAGGACTTTGTTTGCAAAATTCTGTTGATCTGTGATCTGTGATGCTGAAGCCTAATGAAACCTATTCTCTTGCCATAACAGGTTTAACGACAACTTTACTTACACCTCAGATGTGTAACTTTGTAATGTGTGAAATGTTTGTGTGTATCTGAAATACAGGTGCAGGACAAAGTTTGTGGCTACCTGGATTACTACACTAATTACTCATGAAATGCAGCCAGTCATAATACAATACCACATAACACTTGATAACCCAAACAACTGGAATTTGCATGTCTTAACACATTCACAGTACCGGATGAAAAAAGGTATGTGAACCTCAGCAAATCATTTCCTGTACTAATCAGACTTGCACAATGGTAAGGAAGACAGTTCTTGGATGCCTTACATGAACAGCCTTCATACCACAACATCTTAACGCCTTTCAAAAGCACCAATTTTGTCTCAAAATGTGTCTTTTGGTTCATTGTGTTGTTAGCATTCACATTCTAAAAGTTTGAGATGATTGACTGCTAGCACAACATGGTTCTATAAAACTCCTTAAACTGTTCTCTCAATGATCCAAAATGGTCTAGGCCCTGCCTGCAATACCTCTTCCACAATGTTCACAAGTAGGGTGACGTTTTACTGTCAGTGTTTAGTGTCTTTAAAACACGATGTTGTGCATTGATTTTGTCATACCAAAAGGTCCACAGACCACACTGCAACCACATGTCTGAATGTCCTCTAGTGCTGGGCGATGATATAAAAGACATGGAGATAAAGACCTGGCTGTATCATCTGTACCGCATCATTTCTAGATCATTCCTGCTCTACATGACAAAACAGTGCTCGACACCTCAAGCAGAGTGGGTGGGCTTTTGCTCTTTTTACATGAGAGCCATGATGAAGGATGACTGGATAGAGGGAGATTTTTTTGGCTCCTAACATAGATCCAAAGCATTTTCTAGTCTCAGACCTTTGGCCCCCACTCTATGGTCCCATGAAGAGTCACCAGTAATTTCTGTCTTGTTTCGAAAGCACTATCTAGACAGTTTGGATTGTTTGCTAAAAGCTAGAAAAGAAGCTGTTCTCACCATGAGTGAGTGAAATGAAAATGAAGTGGCGTAAATGGCCTGCAGTTATCACCTTTCACGTTGTGGCAAACAAGCTGTGCAGGGCAGTGGTGTTCCGATTAATGCTCCATTAATTCAGCTTTTCAGATCAGCTGGTGCACTTTGACGCCTTTTGTTTAGTCATGAGCAGTATCCTGAGCAGCACAACAGAAAAAGTGACACTAGCCAGCCTGGACATCTGTGAGCTTGTATTATTCACTTACTCACATCCAGGGCAGGATCATGAGGGACAGAGTCCTAACCAGCAACCTAGGGTGCAAAGCGGGGATAAATCCCTGGACAGGAACAATTTGGAAACACTGTCTTTGGAATGTGTGAGGAAACCAAAGTAGCAAACTTCTGGCTGGGCTGGGACTCAAACCCAGGTATGAGGAGCGACAGAACTAACAACTCCACCACCATGCCTCCCTCTGCTTATATTATTATTACTAAAATCACAGACCAAAACAATTACATGACAAATACATGATACCTTCACAAGACACAAAAATCAACACAGACAGAGATAGCAGTATGGTGAGGCCGTACTGTCAGGGCAACTAGGTGAGGCAGCACAGATGGGGCACAGGTGCACCAATGCTCACTTTACCGAAAAAAGACAGACAGCCAGTGCCAGCCCCTGAGTTTCCCTATGATGTTGCATGAGCAGCAATTTTTGGAAAGTGTCTCAGTGGTTAAGGCTCTGAAAGGCTAATCTAAGGTTATGAGTTCAAATCCAATCTCTGCCACTGATAGCAAGGCCCTTAGCTCAGCTCAGCTCTAAATCACATTGCATCTGGTAATTATGTGAATGCAGTTGGTGGATTTATGTCACACTGAAATTTTCTTGCGTGATAGATGGGAATTACTAACAATTTGCAAAATTTGTTAAAAAAAGAAAGAAAGTCAGAGACGATTCACAGATATGAACATAAGTGGGTGAAATCAATTCATATCCTCTAAAGATCAAATCGTTGTCTTTGGCTAATGTAGGCACAGTGATGTGTATGTGCATGTTCCATCTACAGTGTGAATCACAGTCTGTTCAAAATCTTCTCAAAACTGAACATATCAACACATGAAAGGTCACTTAAAAGGTCTTGATATGAAGCAAAATTTCTGACAGATGTTTGAACAAGATATTCATCCTTCCTTTCCCTGGCATGCCCACACGTAATAGTGCTAATGATAAAATATCCTTCCTACTCATGCTCAGTGTAGACATCAGCAGCCCAAAGGTTAGAATTGCGACCTGCGCAACTGAGAAACACTGTGGGTTTGGGGTTTAGCGTGTGCACATATATCCACACACACGAGTTTGACTCATAACCAGAGGAGAAAACTCTCGCTCTGTCGCGCGCACACACACACACACACACACACACACACACACACATACAAACACACATACATACATACATACATACACACACACAATGGAATTATTCAGATAAGTGTAACCTCATCAAGTGCAGATGTGATGTAGGAGGTCTCATCCCACTAAGAGCTTTGTTATGGTGAGTGCATATCTTGCAGAGGGGACGTTGGGGACGAAAGTGATGAAGATGGCCTTATTTTTATATCTGGGTTATGCAAATGTAAGACCCAGTTCATAAGTATGTGCTCATAGCGTAAAATGCCTTACTGAAGGCGTGGCCCATACAGAAATATAATATATGAAGAAATTGTCATATTTTTTAAATACTGACATAATTGTCAGGTTTTGAAACCTTTCAAATTTTCTACATTTCTGCATAAATGTAACCTGAAACATCAGATTTTCATACTAAAAATTAATAAGAAAAAAAGAGAACCCATTTAAACAAATGAGACAAAATATTATAACTGGTTATACATGTATTTAATATAATGTGTTATTAATAATATTGTTATTTATTATAATTAACAAAATTACATATTGTTACAACATGTTAGTGTTAAACGTATGTGAACCTCTATGACTAGCAGTTCATTATAAGGTGAAATTAGAGTTCAGTCGTTTTCATCTATAAGATGCCAATAAGGTTTTGTTTATTTAAAGTGATGGTGTTGTCTTGTTTATTTAATAAACAGGGATCTATCCGTTCTTCACATCACATGTTGATGGAAGGGTACGACAGCACGGACACAGGAGATTCTTGAGGAAAAAGCGTTGTTGATGCTCAGCAGTATGATCCACAGTCCACAGTCTGATTGTGTACAAATGGAGGAAATTCAAGATAACTGAGTGGTTAACCCACAAAGATCACTCCGCAATGCCACAAAGAACCCAAGTACCTTCTAAGCAACTAAATCCCCCTCTTACATTGGTAAATGTTTAAAGCCCACGAGTCCACCTCCAGAAGAACACTGAATGACAATGGAATGTAAGGCAGGGTTGCAATGTGATATCCACTGCTTTCCAAAAAGTACATAAAAGCTGATATGCATTTTGCTAAAGATTACAAAAAAAGAATAGGAAGAATAGAAATGCTAGAAGAATTGTAATGCTGTGTAAGAACCTGGACCTGTGAAAAAAAACCCACCAACATTCCAGAACTGTTCTGTATGGAGAAATGGGCTAAAATTCCTCCAAGCCCATGTGCAGGACTGATCAATAGTTACTGGAATCATTTAGTTGCAGTTGTTGCTGCCCAAGGGGGTCACCCCAGACTCTGAAAGCAAAAGTCTTTTGCCACTCACAGATATGACCAATTTGATCATTTTCCTCAATAAACAAATTGCCCAATGTCCAATTTGGATATTGGGGGCAATATATGTGTCTGAAACACACTGTACAGCGGTGTGAAAAAGTGTCTGCCCCTTCCTGATTTCCTATTTTTTTGTATGTTTGTCACACTTAAGTGTTTCGGAACATCAAATTAAATATTAAAATATTAAAAGTCAAAGACAACACAAGTAAATACAAAATGCAGTTTTTAAGTGAAGATGTTTATTATTAAGAGAGAAAAAAATCCAAACCTACATGGCCCTGTGTGAAAAAGTGATTGCCCCTAAACCTAATAACCGGTTGGGCCACCCTTAGCAGCAACAACTGCAATCAAGGTTGCGATAACTTGCAATGAGTCTTTTACAGCGTTGTGGAGGAATTTTGGTCTCTCATCTTTGCAGAATTGTTGTAATTCAGTAATTCAGGGCTTTTGAGCTGAACAGCCTTCTTAAGGTCATGCCACACCATCTCAATAGGATTCAGGTCAGGACTTTGACTAGGCCACTCCAAAGTCTGAACAGATGGCCGGGCATTCTCCTTCAGAATTTTTTGATAGACAGCAGAATTCATAGTTCCATTTATCACAGCAAATCTTCTAGGTCCTTAAGCAGCAAAACAGCCCCGGACCATCACACTACCACCACCACATTTTACTGTTGGTATAATGTTCTTTTTCTGAAATGCTGTGTTACTTTTACGCCAGATGGAAGAGTGCACAAACCTTCCAAAGAGTTCAACTTTTGTCTCGTCAGTCCACAGAATGTTTTCCCAAAAGTCTTGGGGATCATCAAGATGTGTTCTGGAAAAACTGAGACGAGCTTTAATGTTCTTTGTCCTCAGCAGTGGTTTTCGTTTTGTTGACTCTGCCATGCAGGCCATTTTTGCCCAGTTTCTTTCTTATGGTGGAGGCATGAACACTGACCTTAACTGAGGCAAGTGAGGCCTGCAGTTCCTTGGATGTTGTCGTGGGGTCTTTTGTGAACTCTTGAATGAGTCATCGCTGCGCTATTGGGGTAATGTTGGTTGGCCACTCCTGGAAAGGTTCACCGCTGTTCCATGTCTTCACCATTTGTGGATAATGGCTCTCACTGTGGTTCACTAGAGTCCCAAAGCTTTAGAAATGCCTTTATAACCCTTTCCAGACTGATAGATCTCAATTACTTTCTTTCTCAATTGTCCCTGAATTTCTTTGGATCTCGGCATGATGTGTAGCTTCTAAGGATCTTTTGGTGTAGTTCACTTTGTCAGGCAGGTCCTATGTCAGTGATGTCCTGATTGAGAACAGGTGTGACAATAATCAGGCCTGGGTGTGGCTAGAGACGGTGACCTCAGGTGTGATAAACCATAGTTATGTTTTAACAAGGGGGGGAAAACACTTTTTCACACAGAGCCATGCAGGTTTGGATTTATTTTCTCTCTTAATAATAAACACCTTTATCTAAAAACTGCATTTTATGTTTACTTGTGTTGTCTTTGACTAATATGTAAATTGGTTCAATGTTCCGAAACACTTAAGTGTGACAAACATGCAAAAAAAATAGGAAATCAGGACGGGGCAAACACTTTTTCACACCACTGTATATGTGTAACTCAAACAAGTACATATAGAAAATATCATGTATTGGCTGTTATATATGGTCATGTGTTTTTTTTTTTTTGTTAATTTAGTTTATTTAACGTCGCCATCAGCATCAGTGGCCATCTCAGCGACACACACAAGGTTACACCAATACTAGTCATATATACAAGTCAAGTCAATGCCAATTTAGCATAATCAGTTAATCGAACACGCATGTCTTTGGACTGAGGGAGTAAACCGGAGTGCCCGGAGAAACCAACGCAGACACAGGGAGGACATGCAGACTCCACACAGAAAGAACCCTGGGGTTGAACCCAGAACCTTCTTGCTGTGAGGTTACCCACTGAGCCACCGTGCCACCCCTATATGGTCATATGTGTTACATTTATATTCACAAACATAAAAGTAAATTATCAAACAGTTTAGCAAATAAGTACATTTACTGTGGTTCCTGGGCCATACAGAACACTGTTCTCATGAAGGCTATGCAGAATTTACCATATGGCATTACTAAACAATATATATGAAATAATCCAGCTGCATCTCTTTTTAACCAATGTAATATTTTTTTAAAATTCATTTTTACACACAGGAGCTAACCATTCCATAGGATAAAAGTCAAACCAAATATGTTGCCTACCAAAGACAAAATTACCGTATTTTCCGGACCATAAAGCGCACCGGATTATAAGACACAATATCAACGATCGGCTGCTAACGGGTATATTTTCATACATAACGTGCACTGGGTTATAAGACGCATGAAATGAAACAAAACTCTTAAGTTCCCTCGGAAACTCAGTTTGGTCTTTACCTGGCGCAGGGCGTCTTCTTGCTTCCTCCACTTCCGTATCATTGATTCGTTAATGTTGAATTCTCTCGCAGCTGCTCTTATGTCCAGGTTGTACTGCGTGACTGAGGCCCTGTCCACACGAAACACGGGTATTTTTAAAAACGTAGCTTTTTCTATGCGTTTTGACCGTTCGTCACACGGAACGAAAAAATGGCGTTTTAGGTCACTGAAAACGGACTTTTTTGCCAAACTCCTTCCAGGGTGAAGATTTTCAGAAACAAGACAGAAACAAAATCGCCTCATTTAAACCAAGGAGATAACGGCGCACAAAGTGACGTTACAAGCAAGAAACTCCGTTTTCCCAGTCCACACGACCACACCTGAAACGGAGTTTCTTGCTTGTAACGTCATTTGTGCGGCGTTATCTCCTTTGTTTACATGAGGCGATTTTGTGCAATAGCGGACGTAGCCAAAATAGTGCCAGCTGTAACACTGCTGACTGAACTTGTTACAAATCTACAAATACATTTACAATTATTACTTTTTCATTACATTGATGAACAGAGGCGTCAGAAAGCGCTACGGAGGTCACTGCTATATCCACCACACCCACGAAGCAGTTCCCGCCCCAAGCGTCGCCGGTTTGGGACCAGACCCGGTCGGACCTCTCGTTGGTGGGATAGCTTTGAAAACGAAGTGGTTGTTGAAGAAGAATGGCGAGAAAATGTTCGTATGCATTGGACGTTTCAGTTGTCGCTTAGTGAGCTGCTTCGCCGGCATATAGGACTGCTGGTTTGGCATTGCTCTTGACAGCGACTGTGTGCATTTTTGCGTTTTCATGTGGACGAAGTTTTTTTGTTTTTTGTTTGTGTGGACGCGATGTTTTTTATAAACGAATTTGAAACCCCCGTTTTAGAGAAATGCCCGTGTACGTGTGGACGTAGCCTGATAGCGTTGAAGTTTTTGAAATCCGCTTCGAAAATGAATGAATGAATGCCACACACCGTAAGGTGAAGCACATACCGTATTACCCCCGCTATGCTGCGCACTACGGTTGCCTTAAGCTTCGTGACTTTACAAAGACCGTGCTAAAAACATTTTGACAGATTATGAGCGCCGTGTACCATCTACAATCGGTTCTAGGTCAGAAGGCTCAACCAGAATTAATTCATACATTAGACGCACCGCATTTAAAGGCGCACTGTCGATTTTTGAGAAAATTAAAGGATTTTAAGTGCGCCTTATGGTCCGAAAAATACGGTATCTAAATATATGATCTAAATGTTGACCAATTTCCACATAAATGTGGAAAACAAGTTGAAATGTAAACACATATGGCAATCAGCAATATGAAAATACAATCAGTGCAAATGACAGATGTTCAAAAGCAAATGGCCCTCTGTATGACATCTCGGTATAAAAGAGTTGCCAAACAGACATTTACACATAACATATATTTAAAACACCTTATTAAATTAGAACATTTAGATGAAGTGACCACTTGTTAAAAGTTAAATTACAATTAATTTCATGTTTTCAGTTTTGATGGATGGAACTTTTGTCATTGATAATTAAGTATCCAGAGCAGCATACAAGTTCATTTTACCCTCAAACTTTAAATGTAAGGAATATAATAGTTAAATAGAATAGTTTTAACATACTGACCACATAATTGTATTAAATATCAAATAATTATTCCGATTCAATCTTACGACTGTTGCAAGCAAGTTCTACTAATCCAAATGCATGTTGGTTGCTAGGTAGATTATAAAGAGCCCAGCCAAACCTGTATGAAATGCTGTGATGTGTATGAACCTTACAGTATATGAGTAACATAAACTTCACCCATAAATGTGCCATTTCTCCTTCTGTCACATATTAGTATACATGCAAATTCAGTATAGCATGATACATATTGATGAAGGAACAACATATTATTGCCATATTTGAAACAATCAATTCCAAATATGTTCACATATATCAACTTATATGTTCAATTAAATATAACATGTATTTTATATAGTTAAAATATGCCAATATCTAACATGTACCAGAAATCCATATATGGAAATATTACATTTCTGTATGGGAGGCTTGTCACATTGATTTCATTTCCAGAACTTATTATTTTTCCACATTTTAACCCTCTTTTTTCCTGGTCAGGGTTGTGAGTGAGAGTGTTCGAAGTAACTACCCATTGTAAAGTTTCATAGATTTAAGAACCCGACACATCAATACAGAATTGAGTTGTTGTGAGGCAGTCACAGGTGAGTAGTAACAGTTTTATAATGGCTTTGAGCATGGCTCAGCCAATCATATTGCAGTAACAAAACTATCTGTTTTAAATTGTAGCTTAAACCCTTATTTATCCTATCAATGCTTGTAATTGTCATATCACAACATGCATCACAGTGTGACCACATTTCTAATTTTTTCTGTGATTCTATTAAAAAGGATTTAATACACATCTGCCAGGCAATCAGTTATCACAATATTACACGTCCACTGCATAACTGAGGGGTATAGGCAAAGGTTTTCATGCCAACCAAGTTGGGATTACACCTGATTTGACTTGTTTAATTAATTGATAACTATTAGTCTTATTATTCATTAATAACTGGTTTTCTAATACATCAAGTGTGTCAAAGTTAACTGAAATTACACAAAAAGCTAAATATCAGCACTTATTTAAATAATGTATACTTCAATAATTGGTATTGACAGAGTAAAATGAGTTTTTGCTAAATGATGAAACAAGCAGTTCTTGATAGTGGACTCAGACCACATTTCACTTGGAGTCATTACACAGAGACATTTTGACTTCTGTGGAAAGGCTCAGCGAATGCACTGGTAAATCAATTTGTATTTGGCAGCATATTGAATTTACCTTGATTACAAGGCTGACTCTAAACTCACAGCAGAATCACATTAACGCTGATGCATTCCAGAAGCGTAAATGCAGGGTTTTTAACAACCTCAGGTGTCATTTCTTTATCTGAGTCAAAGTCTGCAATTCAAACGTGTCATTCTTTATGAGTAACTAGTCCAGGAAAGCAGCTTGGTATTCATTGATTGAATTATTCACAACAAATACGATCTGTTTGGACAGGCAGAGTCTTGCTATGAAACACTTCTCACTACAGAAATGGCAGAAACCAATTCCTGACAATTCTGGTATTTTTCAACAATAGCAAGCTGAACACTAATGTATGATGATGAGATGCAGGGGGCAACAGCATCTCTTCAACTCTATGTTGCCTTTCAAAGTGACTACATGTGCTCATGCGGTTACAAGCAGATGTTCTTATCAGTGCTGAAATAACTGAGGAGCAATGGACAATTCAACCCATTACCACAGAGGTTTGTTTTTAAGACTTACATTTACATTTACAGCATTTAGCAGACGTCCTTATCCAGAGCGACTTACAATTGATACAATCTTACAATCCAAGCAATTGTGGGTTAAGGGCCTTGCTCAAGGACCCAACAGTGGCAGCTTAGCAGAAGTGGGATTTGAACTAGTCCAGTACCTTACCCGCTAGGCTACCACAGTCCCAGAATTGGCAGCCCACTACCACAGAGTCTGCTGCCTGACTAGAAGCTGACACAAACACAATTGGCCTTGTGAGGGAAGGGCAGGCAAGGATCATCTCCCATGCCTCTACAGCAGGGGCAGCTTGGCAGAGCTGGGGTTCACAATTTTTCACTTAGTAGTTCATTGCCTTACCAACAGTGCTACACCATCAAAGCCCCAACCTGCACAGGTTACAAATGGTGCCATGTAGCCTTACCACAATGAATGAACTTAAATGACAAACACACAACATTGTCTGCCTTAATTCAATCACAACAAAATCTTCAGCTGTACCATCAAAGAAGAGATGCTTATGCAAGTGGTCGGCACTGACATAGCTTTAAAACTCAACTTTGAGGAGCTTAAGGGCCACTGGTGCTACTTAAACAGTTGTTTACAATCGTAAAACTGATGGAATACAGTCACAGCATAAAGGGAAGAATAGCTAGCGGGAGAGAGAGAGAGAGAGAGAGAGAGAGAGAGAGAGCAAGGTCAGTCATATACTGTATATAGCTATGGAAATGTGGGGTAACAGCAATCCTTTGCATCCACGGCATGACCAAAATAGATGACAAGCAGCCTCGTGTGTGTGTGTGTGTGTGTGTGTGTGTGTGTGTGTGTGTGTGTGTGTGTGTGTGTGTGTGCTACAGACGTGGACCTGCTTTACCAATACCACAGAGAAACTGAAAACCAAGAGCCAGGAAGAGAGAGCTGCTGATAAAGCTGTGAAACAGAAAGAGAGAGAGACAGATGAGAATGTGGAGGAAAAAGACCAAGAAAAAACAGATCTCTGTGGACAGAATGGCAGGAGGCCTCTCAGAGGTGAAGGCACTCAGGCAGGCCACTGCTATTTGTAGACTGGTGAAGCAGCAGCACAGCGGTTTGAGATACTACATCTGGCCAGCCCTTTCTCCAACCACCTCCATTCACTATTGGCATATCTTCATTTGATCATGCATGGCTAAGCATTTTCCTTAAACCGACCTGCACCTAAACACCAACCTCCATCACTTGCTGAACACAGGGGTTCTAGGGTCAAACCAACAGTGGAACAATACTCTGACAACTTTGTGTTCCCTAATGAACATAAATCTTCATTTTAAAAATCTGAGAGAAATAGAGTGAAGTCACGTTTGTAAATATGTAAGAACGTGCTTTTATACCACCACAAACCCTCCAGTTATTACTGCATGTTATTGAAAGGGTTTTCAAACTTGGGAAGGAAGGTCTTTTGTGGGTCTGTTTTTATAAATACGAAGATGCATGAATAAACTGTATCGCAACAACACAGTTATGCCTGCATATCCTGACACAGCCCAACATTACCCTTTTGAGCCTCTTTACCACCTATGACAGGCTATGGATAGACATCAACGTAACCAGAGACAAGAACTGTACTGTAGCGATTAAGGGACTGGACTATGGACCAGAATGTTCAGGGTAAACTCCTACCCTTGCCAAGCTGCCACTGTTGGGTCCTTGAGCAAGGTCCTTAACCCACAACTGCTTGGAACTGTATCAGATGCTCTAGGTAAGTGTGTATACTAAATACTGTAACTATACCCAAGACTCTACAATTGTGAAACAACACACTACCTGCTGCTTATAAAGCTTAATGGTAGAAAGCTGAGTAACCTGAGGCAAGCATTGAAGTCATTACCCTGTAGTTGTGTGGCAACAGTTGTTGATCCACCAGAATCTGAAGTACCCAGTGGTAAAGACTAAACCTATGACACTGTAGCTGTGCAGTAACAACACTACCTGATGTGCCACCTGTTTGCCTATAACAAGTTAATGGTAGAAATAGACAAAATTGAAGGCGAGACAGACTCATGACACTGTAACAACACTAAACAATCAGCCACTAAACCAAATACAAGAGGCTAATGGTAGAAACCACAGTAACCAAAGACAAGGACTAAACACAACCCTGTAGTTATGCAGCAATAACACTACCTGTTGCACCACCTTGTTGCCTATGAGAGGGCAATAGTGGAAATAGTGGAGTAATCCAGAGGACAGGACTGAACCTTGTACCTGTCTGGCAATAACACTATGTGCTACCACACCACGCTGCCTACAAGAGGTTAATGGTAGAAATCTCAGTAAATTAAAGTGGGGATTGCATGTAATACCACGTAGCTTTGCAGCAATAACTCTAGCTTCTGTGCCACTAAGACACCCATGGTAGGCTATTGGTAGAAACTGCAGTTACCAGAAGGAATGTAGAAGGTTCTTTCATAATCTTACTTCCTTTAGATAGAGCCATGGATTTTTGTTGTTCAATTTCTTATCACATTGTTAGTCACATTTTCACTGCATCCAGCCAAGCTGAACCTCCCATGTATGCAAACACACACCTATACACACCCACACTTGCACGCAACCACACGCAGACACCACAGTTCTGTTTGTATTATAAGCATATGGATATGGTAAAAAACAGTTTGCCGACGAATTTAAATCCAGATGAAAACTCTATACCAAGCAACTGTTTTTGTTCCATGAAGAGGTTGTATTTTTAGTTAAGAAACAAATATGTAAAGTGCAGAAATTTTGCATAAGACTATATACCCTTATGTGTTAAGAACTTACATTTACAATGGCATTGCTATAAAATAAAAAGAGATGGTTCTGATCAACGGTATAGCTATTTCTAAAGAACATTTGTATGCACATCTATAAATAGGTGTGTATGTGTGTGTCTGTGTGTGTACATCTGTCTGTGTGACCATGCCCAGTAACCAGCAATGAAGTGAGAGTGTTCGCCCGAGGTCAGCGTCCCGCAGGCCGCAAATTATTCCCTGTAGCACGGGCTAGACGGACTGACCAAGTCTCGCTCCACACGTGCACACTCGTTTGTTTGTGCAGGAGACTGCTCGCTCTGGAAGATCCCAATTTTAGCCACTTTAATCCTTCCACAGATTTGCAGTGACTCAGACTACATAGATGAAAAAACAGAAATAACAGAAATAGCAAGATGGAAGCGTAGCAGCGGAAATGCACAAGGTACAAGTGTGTCTGGGGTTTTTGTCTAATCTCTTATTATTTACAGGGCTGAAATATCTGGGTGGGTTTTCACAAGGAACATAAGGTCATGTAATGGGCACTCTTCCAGGACATCGAGGTTCAGTTTCAGGTTAACAGCAATGTCAAATTTAGATTCATAGCATCATATTATCTGACATAAATCTGCTCCTGGGGTATGATTAGTGAGAACGAGAGGGAAACATGGCTCTTCAGGCAAGAAAAAAGCAACAAACAGGAAGAACATGGAAATGTCAAGTTTCCATCATCGTGGCTGGCACACGGCTGAGCCTTGCAGAAGGAATCATGATAGCAATGTTAGAGTTTGCAGTTTCACTATATTCTACCCATAGCAATACACTACATATATAGCACAATACTTCAAGATATTTCTACAATGTTTCTTATGTAAATATCTTAAATAGTCCAAACAAACTTTTTTCAAAAAAATGAAACAACCAAATAACATATTCAAATACAGTTTATTTTATTTTAAACATCACAACAGCAGCAAGGTTATAGTGATGCTAATCAGACACCACTCACACTGGGGCCAATTTAGGCAATCAGTTTAACCTAACGCATGTCTTTGGATAGTCCCTGGGCTGGGCCAACTGTGTGACAACCTTTCAAATGCAAATGATTAGCATTCAAAAAAGTTTTAAAAACACTTACAAAACTTGAGTTACATGTTTCATCCAAACGATGGATGGAGTTGATTGTAAGGTCATAACCTAGTTTTCCTTTTGCAATTTTTGCAAAACAATACAAGTAAAACCATGTGCAAAAAATGTACCGCACCACATGGCTACTTTTTTCCCCAAGCATGTAACTAACTGAAATTGACCAAACCACGTGGTTTATTTATTTCTTTTTTACCAAAAACAATGTGTTTGTAAAAAAATTCACTACCATGTGTGTCTACCATGTGACTAAACCACAATGAAACATGTTTCAAACCATGTGGATTTAAATGAACCAAACCATGTGGACATATTTTTAACCCAACCATGTGCCTAACGTATCAAGCCACCGTGGCCAAGATAAACACACACACACACACACACAACACATTGGCTACAGTTATCAAACAGCGTGCCTAGATTTTGACCAAACCATGTGTCTAAGGTTTATCATATCTACTAAAAATGTACAAAGCATCATCTATCAAGTTCATGTTCAGTGGTATATCACCATTCATGAAAAAGCTTCCATTATCAGCAGATAATCAGCCAAGCTAGGCAGATCTGTACAAGTCCACTCAACATATTTTACCTACCAATTAGCCATTAAAACCATAATTATACCAAACTGTACAGTCACGTTTAGGAGGCGATGAAGTACATTCCAGTTTAATTTAGAAAAATCACTAAACCACATTTGATCAGGGGTGCACAAACATTTTGCATTAGACTGTATACAATATCTCCAGCAACTCTTACAATCAATTTTTCTAGCAAACGGAAGAGAAGAAGTGCAATTGTAAATGCTGCTAAACTTCATTATAACCCAATTAAGAACTGGCTGGACATGGCTTTCTTGCTAATATGCTGCTCTTTATTAAACAGGGGAGGTTTAACTCCTCACCAGAATCATCAAGGGACCGTGGGGCAGTCATTAAGGGCGAAAATAAAGTCAGTGATGAAGACAGTAGGGTGTCAGCTTTCTTCCCATTCATACCCCCATGTTTATCTCCACGATGAATGTAACTGCACTGTCCTTAACCTTCAGTGTTTTGAGACTTCTTTGGCTATTTTGCTTATGCTTTTAGGTATATAACACGCTAATGCACCACGGCGGTAAGCTAAGATTGAGTCCTGATTGTGCATTTCAGCCAGGTCGGGAATTACACAGGCACAGTTGGCTGTGTCTGAGTCAATGGAGGCAGGACAGGGGAACAACAAAGTGCTTAGGGCTAAAGCTAAGGGCGAACAAGTGGTTAAGAGTTTACTTGTGGGATAAGATATTTATGTAAAAGTAGTGTTTTACACTAGAGTTACATTCAGTATGGCTAATAATGTAGTTCCACTACAACACTGCAAAATGGCCCAATGTCCTAAACAGTGGTCCATATTGACATGATATCATCATGCAGTTGTAACATCATGTAGTTGCTGCAGATTTGCTGGCTGCACATCCATGATGAGAATGTCACATTAAACCACATCCCAAAATCTCAAGATCTGGTGACTGTGCCGGCCATTTCAGTACAGTGAACTCCTTGCCATGTTCAAGAAACCAGTTTGAGATTATTTCAGCTTTGTGGCATGGCGAGTAGAAGATGGGTAGACTGTGGTCATAAACGGATGGACACGGTCAGGAACAAGTTTTTTTACTCCGAACTCTGTCCCTATCATCTGAATGCCATAGCAGAAATCAAGACTCATCAGACCAGGCAGTTTTTCCAGTCTTCTATTGTCCAGTTTTGCTGAGCCCATGCAAAATGTAGCCTGTTCTTACAGGAGTGGCACCGGGTCTTCGGCAGCTGTAACAAACCTGCTTCAAGGTTCGACGTGTTGTGAGTTTAGAGATGCTCTTCTGCATAACATGGTTGTGGTTATTTGAGTTACTCTGTTCTTTCTATCAGCTCCAATCAGTCTGGCCATTCACCTGGATGGATATTTTCTTTTTTCGGGCAATTCTCTATAAACCGTAGAGACGGTGCTACAAGAAAATCTAAGTAGATTAGCAGTTTCTGAAATACTCAGACCAGCTCGTCTGGCACCAACAAACGTGCATATTCATCACCTTTCTGCCCCAATTTGGAACTTCAGTAGGTCGTCCTGACCATGTCTACATGCCTATCTATATGAACTGATTTCTGCCATGTGATCGGCTGATTGGAATATTTGAGTTAGAAAGGCAGTTTGAAACAAGTATACCTAATTAAGTGGCCAGGAGTGTATATTGAGAGGAAACAAATTCTGACACACTTCCAGTTTCCATGTTGGTCTAGCAAAAAACCATACAGCCATACCAAACTCTAAAGCAGAACTTTCAACAAGGAGTTAGCCATGTCACTTAGAATGAAAGTAATCCAGAGAGGATTTAAAGTGATACTGGAGTAAGTGTGTATAGTTAGTTATGTGCAACTATACTATGCCATGTTACGTGAGGGATTTAAAGCATTCCATGATCATGTTATCCTTATGTTTGTCAGTCGGCTTGCCTCCTGACGTCACTAGTTAATCTGTTTTTCATCAGTTTTTCCTTAACCTGTGCCCAAAAGCATGAGTACATGGTAATGTGACTTTCACACAGGAATGTTAAGACCTGCCAGGCCTCCAGTCAGCCCTCCAGTGGCCCATGACACAGATGTTTTTTTTCAGAAGTGTAAGTTATTAAAAAGGACTCTGTCATAACCTCGCTCTCCCACCTGTCTGAAGTGGACTCAGTGGTGAGTCATGCCCAACACTTTCTCTGAATGAGTCTCATGGAAACTTGAAGGTCACCTGGGGGAGGGAGAACATGTACATGTCTTAGTACCATCTGCATTCTGAGAGATGTGTTCATACCAGGTGTGGCTTTTACATGGGCTTATCAGAAGTTGTTTAAAAGCTTCTTCCAGCTAGCTCTGTGGCTGAATGTGCAGTAGCTCTTTGCTCATAGATGGGAAGGAATACAAGTCTGCAAATTTCTACCGTCTTTGCTAGCAAACAACATCAATCTTCTCTGTGTGAAAAGAAGTAACGTTTACTGCCATTATGTTTCTTTAATAAGTAATCTCTTAGTATCCAGAGTGTAAAAAGTAGTTCTTAAGTGAATGGCTAACCCTCTAAAATACAATATTTGAGAGTGTTGTTTGTGAATTATTCATTCAGTATTAGCCAGTCTATTATATGTGTCACAAAATTATCAACAAACATTGTGATAAAGTCATATACAATTATTCAATAAAAAATAAACCACTGGAATGAAAAACTGGAAATATTGCACTCCAAAAAACATAGAAATAAAGAAAAAAATAATAAAGGAGACATGATTGTAAGTGGTGCAAGGCAATAAGTGTCCCCTGAATGCCAGTCCATCACAGTGTTGATCCCCTGACCACTGATGCAAAGGGACTGTAGTGGTGCAGTGGTACTAGAATGTAACTAGACTATGGACCAACGAGTCCAGGGAGGATCGGCTCGGGGATTATCCCATGCTCAGCCCTTTTGTAATGGACTGGCTTTGCCTGACGTCCTGTTGTACACTACCTGTTGTGTTTTATTTCAGCAGATATGCATAACTAATAATTTGATTTGAAATGGTATTAATACAAATATAAGGTTTGAAGTGTAAAACAAATGAACAATGTGTGTGTGAGGCATATGGTGAAAAAAAATGTGTTGTTTTTTTACTTACAAAGTAAAATAAGCCAGTATATCAACAATGCAAAAAAGAAGAATTACATGAGTATTGTTCATATATGCATGGCCTTTCAAATTTCTATAGTATTTGTAACTTTGAGATAAATGTTTAACATCGATATGTTATGGATTTTTTAAAGGTTGTTTTAAAAAAAAAACTAAGGCAGATTGTTTGCCTACATGCGATAAATACTATAAAATGTATATAAAAAATGCCTAGAAAAATGTTTGGATAAAAAAGTATAATAAAACGTTATATATATATTAAACATTTTTAGATATATTGCACCACTTAATAAATAGGGCATCATGATTTAAAGGAGTAGTAGCTTTAATAAATGATTTAAATGCAATCATAGAAACTATTAGATAATATATCGGACAACTGGACAAGGGTGCTGTACGGGCTCTACAGATTAGCGTGGCCTAGCATGTGGAAAGCCAAAATCTCTCCCATTACTAGCACCACAAGCCCTGTTCAAGTGGCTCGTAAATACGGCATGCACACCACCACCACCGACACTTGACTTTCGGGGGTAGGAACGTGCCCTCATAAACACACGGGTGGGTAATGGAAAAAAAACATTTAAACATGATCACAGTGAGTAAAAGGTGGTGGTCGCCTTGGGTGTGTGACTAAACATCTTCTGATACTCTACCAATAGATTTATTATATGGTGGAAAAAAAAAAAAGCATGGAAAAAACCCTCTAAAACACAGAATTCGAAACATCATGTCTGTGATTCTCAAAGATGGAAAACTATAAGATCTAAAAAAAAAAAAAAAAAATCCACTCTAAAAAAATACTCTTTCATCCCCCTACACATGCAGACGTGCATATGGGCGAGTGTGCGGAATCAAAGCACAGTCTGAAATGTGGGCCTCTTGCTCTGAGTCATCATTTTACAGCGGATGCCAGAGATGAGAGTCAGAGAATGTTCCACAAGCCTGGTAATGAATTCACGAGGCATACCGCATGAATGATTGATTCTGTCAGCTACGACTACTCATATTCAAACCAGACATCCACTGTAACACGCTCACTTCTGCTAAGAAACAACATGCAACAAAGAGAACTTAACGTTTATTTTCCACCAGCACTTGGCCTATTTATTTACGACACAAAACTGTAGAAAATCTGAGAGAATTAAAGTCTGAAAAGGTTTGGATATTGCTTGATTGTATTTGTAAAACAATCCAACGTAATATATGGTGTGTGACATATACAAGATGGCCCTCCCCCCCCCCCAAACAGCATACGGTATAGTGCTTATTAAAGAAACAACATTTTTGTTCTTTAAATAATAATGGATACCAGGATAAGAGAGTCTGCTAAATTACTAAATGTAGATGTAAAATCCCCCCAAATGGTCTCCCCTTTCTCAGAAAATCGTGTCTGCATGTTATGGATGACTGGAAGACACAGGCAGGAAGCAAAACCTGGGTCTCTGAGGTGCTACCTGCGTAATGTTATTTTTTTATTAAGTAACTATAAATTATACATGCTTTGGGAACTCGGGTGGCACAGCAGTCTAATACACACTGCCCTCCCCCGCAGGGACCCATACTCAGCTCTGTGTTGAACTGGCTATGTCTGCAACGTGTTCTCCGGTGTTAGGTTGTTTACATAACTGGAGCAACCCTGATACAGGAAACAAGCATACTAAACTGCATACAGTTTACAACACATGGGGACATCCTGAATTTTGTAAATCATGCCAGAACACCTCATGTGGGAACTACCTACAATGAGCATTCGTGTGTTGGAACTGGAATTTGGGACTGTTGCGGTTACAGCAGTGGAACACATAACAGCACAGTCTCACTTGCAGAAAGTTCTATCAAAAAAAAACATTAGAATCACTAACACTGAGCAACATTTTGGCTGGTGCTGCTTCTCCTTCCAAGCACAGAGATGATGATGATGATGATGATGATGATGAGCAGGCTTTACCACTCAGGTGAATTACGTTGTGCAGGATCTGTGCTAGACAGCACGAGAAACATGCGTGGATCGCAGGGACAGTTTCTATTTGCGGCAGACAGAAAAGCTGACGCACCACCACAGAAGGAGAAAACAATTGGAGAAGTTAAGAAGTACTGCATCTTCACAGTGCAGCCACACCAGAGAAGCAAAATGGAGGAAAAAAGCCTGCATGCTGCAACACAGCCAACACAGTCAAATGCACTCATTTCTTACAGCTTATGCACACTTCTCAATCAGAATCCCTGCTCTATTCTGAAATAAATGCTTGTGTTGTAAGTGCACCAGGAAATACATTGCGCTGTCACATAAACACAGTTTTGTATTCCATTAAAATGTTTGTGTGTGTGTATGTGTGTGAGAGAGAAAGCAAGAGAGAGTGTGCGTGTGTAAAGAGGGATTTAGTGACATCAAGCACTGCAAGCAGAATTTACAGTGACAGTGAAACTATATAACCTTACATAATCTTAAATATTATATAAAAAAAAAAAAAAAAGAAAAATTAATATATGGCACTCAATGTTTGTTGATATTAAATAAAATTTAATGTATGAGAAACCCACACACTACAGTATCCCAGATAGCTTTGCTATATCTCATTTATTATATAAGTACATATATTACAAGTTTACATTTTTGTAAGGTGTTTGGATAACATCCAGATAAAGTGCAGGTTTCACAGATACTAATCGTGGATGGTCAGCTGAACGGATCAAGAGTCTGGAGAAACCTACACATAACATCAAAACATGGGTGTAATCTGAGAAGGGTTCCCTGGTTTGCTGATGAAAAAGGGAGTGGACAACAAGGGTTCTCGCGCGATTAACCATTAAGGCAAGGTCCCTAGAAGGCTACGCGCAAGGCACAACACACTAAATGTCAGGATTACATTCATTAAAATGAGTGTAAACAGAAGTGAGAAACAGGAGCACAACAGGGTAGTTAGAAATGAAATCTAAAGTGAAACATCGACCATGGAAAAGATGCAAAAAAAAATACTTTAGTATGCTAGCTATGGTGGAAAAGGCTTCCATATAGATAAAGAGATGATGGAAGAGAAAGAAAAATAACATACTTTCCAAAGTTCCAGTCTCTCCATGGCAAACTGCGTGTGCTACAGTGCAAAACATTATAAAAATGACATGTCTTCTGTGTCTATCAACAGCAAGCAGAGCCTGTACTGGAATTTACTGGGTCCAAGCAAGAATGTACCCTGAATGCACAGCTGGGTAATGGTCGCTGTTGCAGCACCAGGGATGACACCCAACAACCCCTGTCTGTCCACCTCAAACATGGCCAGTCATGGCCAGTGATGCTCAACTCAAACGTAAAAATGACAGTATTCAAATTTAGCTTTAGTCCACCTTGATCCACCTAAATATATTGTATTTTTGGTCAGTATTTATTTTCACATCTTAAGGTTTTTTACTTGCAGATGCATTAGAAAACTTTCTTTCTGAGTGAAGTCTAAGCGTTCTACAATTATATTCAGGAAATCATCTAGGTCGTTAATTAGTCTGGTAGAAGAATCATATCAGCTCTAAATGATGAATGCCTCCAATTTTATATACACTATTCAGCCACCATTAGATTAGATACAGCCTTGTTTTAGCAATGGTATAAAGACCATATCAGTCTCTTTATTAGAATATAAAAAATACAGGAAATCTGTATGCAGTATTAGAAAACTGAATAAAATCAGAAAAAAACACCTTCTATACGCAACAGTGGGAGGTATTTAGTGTGACCTCCCCTTACACTTGACTAATAGCATCATCTAGCAGCTTCATCAGGATGCAAAATTGACCATGCTACAGTTTGAATAAGCTTGATCAGGAATGGTCTTTTGGAAGCAACAACTTTTTGGCAGGTGTATAGGGAGAAAAGGCTAAAGTTCACAAAGATTGGAATGAAGTTCAGTAGAAAAAAGTATTATGGGTCCAATCATCAACAATATGTTAGAAACGGTCATTATAAAGTTGCTAAAACAACAAATCTGATGTTGGCCTAAGACCTTTGCATATTACTGTATATACAGTGGTGCTTGAAAGTTTGTGAACCCTTTAGAATTTTCTATATTTCTAAAGGGTTTATATATTAGTGAGTGACAAAAGTATGTGAGCCTCTAGGATTAGCAGTTAATTTGAAGGTGAAATTAGAGTCAGGTGTTTTCAATCGATGGGATGACAATCAGGTGTGAGTGGGCACCCGGTTTTATTTAAAGAACAGGGATCTATCAAAGTCTGCTCTTCACAACACGTGTTTGTGGAAGTGTATCATGGCACGAACCAAGGAGATTTCTGAGGACCTAAAAAAAACAGTTATTGATGCTCATCAGGCTGGAAAAGGTTACAAAACCATCTCGAAAGAGTTTGGACTCCATCAATCCACAGTCAGACAGATTGTGTACAAATGGAGGAAATTCAAGACCATTGTTACCCTCCCCAGGAGTGGTCGACCAACAAAGCTCACTCCAAGAGCAAGGTGTGTAATAGATGGCGAGGTCACAAAAGACACCAGGGTAACTTCTAAGCAACTGAAGGCCTTTCTCACATTGGCTAACTTTAATGTTCATGGTCCACCATCAGAAGAACACTGAACAACATCGGTGTGCATGGCAGGGTTGCAAGGACATTAGGCCACTGCTCTCCAAAAAGAACATTGTGCTGCTCGTCGGTAGTTTTGCTACAGAATGGCGCATGTGGACGTAAGCCAGAAGGCTATTGGAAGAAGTGTTTTCTTTGTGGACGGATGAGACCAAAATAGAACTGTTTGACTTAAAACAGAACAAGTGTTAGTGTTCTTCGCGAAGAAAGGACTAACATTCTTATGGCCGTTTCTCTGCTGGTTCTGCATCCACTCCATCCATTCTACTACTACGACCTATCCCTCCTTTGATCGACTTTCCGCTTCTCCTCGTCGTCGGTTGTGGCACATCGCCGACGGCGGGGTCTGTCTCTATGTGCGTCGTCACCCACGCCTGTTTGTTCCACTCGTGTGCGTTCATTCTCCTTCGTGTCTGAAAAATTCCTCCAAGCCGGTGTGGCTAGGAACTGATCAATAGTTACAGGAAAACGTTTAGTTTCCAGTTATTGCTGGGCAGGAGGGGGGTCACACCAGATACTGAAAGCAAAGGTTCACCATACTTTTGCCACTCACTAATATGTAATATTGGATCATGTTGTTCCTCAATAAATAACATGACCAAAGTATCTATTTTTGTCTCATTTGTTTAACTGGGTTCTCTTTATCCTACTTTTAGGTCTCGTGTGTGAAAATCTGTGATGATATTTTTTAGGTTCATTTTAATGCAGGAAATATAGAAACTTCTAAAAGGGTTCACAAACTTATAACGCTCCCCCTTTTGTCCATCATGGAAGGTTCAACTATTGCGATTAATAAAACAGATGTGAAATTGACACAAGCCCAGCATCCTTGACTAGACATTTTTTAAATATATTTGTTGTCCTCTAGGAGCGTGATTGATTACTATACAGCTCACGGTCTTGGTTCAATCTTGGCTTAGGTTATCGCCCGCCTATTCTCCCTTCCTCCTTGCTGGTTTCTTCACATCTCCCTCTTTCCTCTCGCCTCCCGCTCCTAGACTCTTTTGTCGTCTGGCTCTATCTGTGCCGTCCAGTCAGCCTTCTTTTGCCCTTCTCTTTTCTCTGTGTCGTGTGCCATGTTCGCTCTCCTTCTCTACTTGCTTTCCTCCTCTCGTTCCCTTTTCTCCTTTTACTCCTCTCCCTCGCTTTCACTCATCTGCCTCCAACCGACGTACCACTCTCGCACTACCTGAGGCACGCCGAGCGTCACGAGTGAGGTGTGGAATGGGCCGGCTCCACCAAGAGCCTGCTAGACGCTGTGTGCTCGAGCACCGGGTCTCGGGTTGTCCCGCGGGGAGCCAGGCGTGAACGCTCGTGGTGCTACAGCAGGGGGGCGCGCGCTGAGCGCGTGTGAGTGTCAAGAGGGATAAAACGAGTCAATGTGCGGGGAGGAAGGTCGTGATTCGCTGTGTCGTGCGCAGGGGCACTATGGCCGGACATACTGACCCCACCTATGAGCAACTAGGGCTGGGAGGGGCAGCACTGGGCGATGCAGAAATCCTCCGTCGGATGAGTGCGATGCTCGTCTGACGCACAGGGCGCCGAATCTAAGGTGCACAACGGAGAAGCGCTCAGGTAAGGCGGTGCCCCCCTGCCCAGAACGGGTGAGCATGACGAACAGAGGAAAAGGGTGAACAGCCTGATGGCCTATCCCGCCACCCTACCGCTAGCCGACGGTCCCCGCGGGTTGTGTCGAGCCTAGTGACGACAGCTCATGTAGGCTACCACTGGAACCGATTTCGATATGGGCGCCTGTGTGTGTCGCGCCTCGTCAGGTGCTCTGTTAAATCTCGGCTTCACAAACACACTTACTGACCTAGTTAGTTGAGGGTGTGATACCCTTCGATTGGGTGTTATTCCTGACCTCTGCCCCATTGTTCCTTGTACCCAAAAAAAAAAACTGATACGATTAATAAAGAAACTGTTCTTTATTTGTGGAGGCATTGTTCTAAGTATACTTACAGACATATGCGTAGCTGGCTGTACTTGTATTGGGCTTCAGTCAAGCGTCTGATATCAAGACTAAAGCTTCTTACTTGAACTCAGGGTGGGCTCCTTATCTTGCAAAAAAAAATGTCTTTACCAGCAGAGTCTGAGAAAACGGAATGCATTCATCAAGTACTTACTGCAAATGACATAAAAGTTAGTCCTGGTATTAAGGTCCTGCCGGCCATGTCACCTTAGGACAGGAAATCTTAACCTATATGAAAAGATGTTGTTGTTCAGGGCAGGGAAAGGAGCTGTCATTGGTATGTACTTGTCGAAGGCACTGTTTTGTTAATGTCTGGCTTGAAACACTACAAAAGTTCTTCTAACCTCGCCAAGGGCGACCATGCCTGAAATAGTCAAACTAACCAAATTGGAGAAGTCCATAATTCATCGGCTTTCTCCAAACGGGCTCACTGGTCTTCTACCTCGCAAAGGCGAGCACATTCTGAAATAGTCCAAAACTAAACACAAAGTGAGAAGAATCATAAGTATCGGCTGTCTCCACGGGGGGCTCCACAGGGAACTTGCTTAAGTCAGGAGAGTACAGTTGGCCTCAGTCCTGTCTGACAGAGCTTACTAATCCCCTGTGATGGACTAGGATTATTCTAAGTACAGGGCTAATTTATTGTTTTCCTTGCACTTTGAGGACACTCCTCAGCGCCTATTGTGGCAACGATTTAAAGGGACAAACCTCAAGTGTTATACAACACCCTAGGCTCTATCTACCAGAGATATTTTCGGTGTACGCAATGAGTAAAGGCAAACAAGAATGGTCTAACAGAAAACCTGTTTAATTCTACTGGAAGCCTGATAGTTTAAGCAGTCAGTAGTGTCCTGTTTAAAAATGTGTCTTTCTAAAAGACTAAAGAATATTCAGTCCACAATAGATTTGGGCTTGCAATGGGTTAAACATTTGTAGAAAAATACTGTATGTCAGGTTTGTTCCCTGCATGTCCAGCAAGACTGTGACATAAGCCTGTACCACGATGTCACAAAGAGTGCAAATCCTATTGAAATCAAGAAGGGTCTGGGGGACTAATGCTCTCTTCAGATCTTGTAATACCACTATTGTCCTAGAGGGAGGCATCTTGGGGTCAGTTTTAAAGGAAGCAAATTAAATAAACATACTAACATCGGAGCTCAGGCAGATGCAGCAGCCAATTCACTGGCCCCTACCAATGCGATGACTCAGATTTTGAGTCCCAGCAGTGCTTTCCATCACACCAGACATATATTCCATCATACCAGCCATTGTTTTGGGGTAGGGGACTTCAGATAATGACTGAATGAAATCCAGGATAGGCTCCAGAAAAAACAATAAATGTAAGATAAAATTTAAAAATCTCTCATCATATACACAATCATTTACATTTATTGTAGTTTTAGCAAGACGCCCTTATCTGGAGCGACTTACCAATTGATACAAACCTACAATCAAAGCAATTGTGGGGTAAGGCCTTGCTCAAGGACCCAACTATGGCTGCTTGGCAGAGGTGGGGATTTGAACCTGGATGTGTCTGGTTCACAGTGTTCAGTACTTTAATCACTAGGCCACCCACAGGTCCAGACCACCACGGCCAGACAATCCTATGTCATGTGGCTTTGGGTCCACACAGCAGCAAGTCGCTAGCCCAACTCCACGTGACCCAGATTCAAGTCATGTATACATACAGTCATGGTTGATTGGACCAATAAGAGGCTGGTTGTGGAACATCCTCTGACATTGAAACAGCACTCAGTTTGTACCTGTGATGGCCTGGTGTCCCATCCAAGGCACACATATGGTTTTATAGAATGTGTTCTCCAAGATAGATGCTCAACCTCTTGACCATGAACCAGAAAAAAATGCATGATTAGAAAGAATAATATCTACAATGGGGTAAATATGCGTAAGAGTTTTTTTGGTAAACAGTTCACTTTTGTATGCCTGGATGCCACTGTGCAGAACCTCACCCTGCACTCACACACGCCAAACACTAATCCCTGCTCATAAAACGGCTGAGTGAGGTGAATGCCACACAGTTTGTTTTATGATTCAGGAAAAAGGCATGCACATACTGTACATCCATCAAGGTCTACAGATTTCCTCAATATTGTGTTTCCGTTGCCATTGAATAAACGTCCCAAACAGCACTACTGCTATCTGCCTTCTAGCTCACTGTGGGACTGTTGGACGAGGTCAGGGAGGACGGGGTTAGGTAAGGACATGCTTTCTAAAACAATAAAGAGAGTGTATTGAGCACAGGAAGGGGAGGAAAGAGGAGGAAACACAATGGAAATCCAAGGGTTCCAACACCAGGGAGTGATGTCATCATATCATCAGGCTCTCCAGATTTTGGCTGCTGTTCGTGTATTCTCAAACTCATAAACAGCCTCACCCTGAGCAGCATGACTACACTTTTGTGCATCTCTGAAGTGTTCCACAACTGGAAAACCCTCCTACACCAACAGCATCAGTGTGTTCATTTGTACATATTATGTGTTGGTGGGATTTATAAGAACACATTGCTCTTAAAATGAACATGTTGTTCCATCCTAGTTGAAATGTGAACCCAATATCAATTTTGGTACACGCAACAAATGACTCAAAGACTGAGGCACACCACTACAGTATGGAAATTCTGTGCCGCCCTCGGTAACATTTAATAAATTCGTATGAAAAGAACAGAATTCAATGTGTGGGAGGACTGCAGCTCAGCCTCTGGGTTTCCATGATAGTGACAAGAAATACGAAATGGTGCTAATGCTGCAGACCTACTGAAACATTTATGGGTGCATGTAGCTATGTGAACTTGGGAGCAGACTCAAGTCCTGAGAGCCCTCGGTATTCTGTGCTTTAATGTGATTTAAGTGACTTTGAATGTGGCATTGTAGTTGGTGCTAGGTGGACTGGTCTGAGTATTTCAGAAAATGCTCATCTACTAAGATTGTCATGCATGACCATTTCTAAGGTTTTCAGGGAATGGTCAGCGAAAGAGAAAATATCCAGTGAGTGGCCGTTGTCTGCGTTAAAATGCTTCAGAGGAGACCAGACAAAGGTCAGAGGAGAGTGGCCAGACTGGTTCTAGCTGATAGAAAGGCAACAGTAACTCAAATAACCTCTCGTTACAACCGAGGTATTAAGAAGACACACAACATGTTGAACCTAGAAGCAGATGGGCTACAGCAGCAGCAGACCACTCCGGGTAGCATTGTCGTAAGCTAAGAACAGGGAGATGAGGCTACAATTCGCACGGGTATTAGGCTTCACTACCAGAACACTGAGGTAATCTGCCTCCTCCAGTTGGCTGGGGACGAAGTGCCACCAAGGACTTTGCTGCTTTGAATCAAGATCTTAGAGTGACTCTGTGTACTGGACTACTCAGTGCCGATGTGCATATTTTACATTTTATTTGAACTGTCACTCCAAGACTTATTAGTTTAGATAAATTAGTTTCATTCTTACATTTATCATCTACGCCACCCAAGGAGGTTGAGTTCTTTTTTGAGTCTTGGTCCTCCCAAGGTTTCTTCCTCATAACGCTTAGGGAGTTTTTCCTTGCCACTGTTGCCGTATGCGTGCTCAATTTGGGATTGGATGTAGATATTAGGAGATAACCTAAAATTGTAAAGTTGCTTTAAGACAATTCTCCATTGTAAAAAGTACTATATAAATAAATCTGATTTGACTTAACTTGAGATAATTAATATTGCTATATGTTAAACACTTTTAAACATTTAAATTAAAATAAAATCAAAAGTCTGTAATAAGTTATGAACAAATTAATCTAAAAGAGAGCTCAGAGATGCAAATGTTGCTAGCTTCACTGATCAGCCATAACATTAAAATCACAAACAGGTGAGATCAAAACCACTGACATTGTGATACTCTGGAAAATGTTCTGCTGGGAACCATTGGATCCTTGCATTTATGTGGATGTTACTTTGACATGTACTACCTATCTAAACAGTGTTGCAGACCAAGTACACCCATTAAAGTTGACAATATTCCTAGTGGCAGTGGCCTTTTAAAGCAGAATACCGCATCCTGCCAGATGGATGGTTTGATAAACATTACAAAGAGTTTGATGTGTTGACATGGCTTCTAAATTCCCTAGATCTCAATCTGATTGAGCATCTGTGGAGTGTGCTGGACAAACAAATCTGATTTCATGGAGAAGCCACCTTATTTGCAGGACTTAAAGCATCTGCTGCTAACATATTGGTGACAGATACCTCAGGACACCTTCAGCCTCAATGGGTCACAGCCTTTCCAGCAGGAGGGGGACCTACACAATATTAGGCAGTTGGTTTCAGTACTATGGTCGATCTGTGTATATGTTACCAGATGTGCTACCTTACGGTAGTTGACTACAGGTTTTTCATACTCTGCCTCTCCACAAACCTGTCCTTAACCTACCTTCTTCGCACAATGACAAAAACAGCTTCCTGCCAAACTGAAACTAAAACAATGCGCACAGGTTCTGAGAAATTGTATAGGCACTATGGCATGTCTCAGTCCTGCACAACCCTTTTACATATTCTTCCTGCTGACTCAAGTCATGAACCCTTAATGAGGTTAAACAGGTGTGTCAAAGCCAGGAAACACTCAAATGTGAAGTACAGGGGGCTTCAGCACAAAGACACTGAGTAATATGGTGTATACTGTAACTTTGTAGTCATACTGAGTAATTCATTTAATTGTCGTGAGAATGCGTGTGGGTATGTGAACTAGCATTAAGCCGCAGCACCCGGCAAACTCAAAATTTCCCCCAAAACAAGAATGTAAATTAGTGTTGATATGGACAGTCCCACAAATAACAGTCTTGGTGAGGGTCCACGCTGAGAAGGACAGCCCAGACTTTTTTCAAGCCAACTGAGAGATATGGTTTCTCCAGTGTGTCCTGGGGTCTCCATTCAGAGGGCCAAGTCTGTAACAGTTTCTACTGGGGGTAAACAATGGGGTATCCTTGTGAGATCTGTATGTTTCGGTCCTGTACAATACTTTTTCACATTCTTCCTGCTTGAAAGGGGAGCAATTTCTATTGTGTGGACATGGATTGGTTTTAAAAAAGCTGACACTGAGCAGAAAAGCTTTACTTGTACTTGTGTAGCTGGAGGAGGCAACACTAACAATCTCTGTCATCTTCAAAATGAAGCACGCTAAGCAGTACTATCAAAGTCAAAATATGTGTGATCTAGCATCTAATGGTGAAGGAGTGTTGGGTGTTGAAATTATATCCACCTCATGTTCTTCACCTCATGTTCTTAAAAGTTTGGATGAATGTTTTGCTAACGCGACTCGGTATGACAAGAAATGAGTAGATAGACAAACATGCCACAAATGCCACATTTGTAAAAGACATGGGCCCAATTTACATATTGCAAAAGGAGCTAATTAAACACTTAACATAATGCTGAACTGCAAGCACTTACGAGATGTAGTGGTCCACTTGTTTGTATGGCAAATGCTGGACGCAAAATGGAAGAATATTATGTATTTTGAGCTTGAGAGTTTTATAATCGTACACTCACAGATCACTTTTTGGTACACTTTGTTGTTTCTACTCTCATTGTCCATTTTTATCAGTTCCACTTACCATAAAGAAACACTTTGTAGTTCTATAATTACAGACTGTATCCACATGTTTCTCTACATACTCTGTTAGTCCCCTTTACTCTGTTTTCTAATTATCAGGACGCCTATAGGCTCACCACAGATCAGGTACTATTTGGGTGGTGAATCAGTCTCAGCACTGCGGTGATACTGACATGGAGGTGGTGTGTTAGTGTGTGTAGTGCTGGTATGAGTGGATGAGGTATGAGGTGCTGCTTGAGCTTTTAAGCACCTCAATGTCACTGACGGAATGAAAATATTCCATCAACCAATGTCCAGTCACCAGCACCCTGTAGGCAGCATAGTGTGAGCACTGATGAAGGATTAGAAGATGAGTAACACAAACTGTGCAACAACAGATGAGCTACTGTCTCTGACTTTACATCTGCAAGGTGGAACAATACCGCAGATATGTCTAATAGACATACACACAGTGTTCAAAACTCATAACGACACTGCATACACTAACACACAATTACCACATCAGTGTCACTGCAGTGCTGAGAATGATCCACCACCCAAAGAGTACCTGATTTGTGGGGATCCTGACCATTCGAGAACAGAATAAAGTAGACTCCAAACTATGTAGAGAAACAGATGGACTAGAGTCTGCAATTGGTAAAACTACAGTGTTTCTATATGGTAGGTGAAACTGATAAAATGGATAATGAGTGTAGAAACAAACAGGTGTACCTAATAAAGTGACTGGTCAGTGTATAGTTTTAATATTTTGAAATTTTTAAATGTGATTCAAGTGACTTCACTGGATTAACCAAAATGGATGTTTTATACCATTAAAGTATTCTTCTACAATATGCATAAATCACATATACCATGGTAGGGACTGTGGTAGCCTAGGGTTAGGGTACTAGACTATGGACCAAAAGGTCCAGGGTTCAAATCCCACCTCTGCCAAGCTGCCACTGTTGGGTCCTTGAGCAAGGCCCTAAACTCACAATAGCTTGGATTGTAAGAACTGTATCAATTGTAATCCTCTCTGGAAAAGGGCTTCTGCTAATGCTGTAAATGTAAATGTAAATGTAAATAGGGGTTTTGTTGCCCAATCCTAGCTAGTCATGTTAGCTAGACATTTCTTCACTAGCATTCTTTCTTTACTAGTACTTTCTTTACTGCTACTTATAGCTGTTATAGATGTGAGAAGCATGTTGGTCAGATGTGATTCCGATTCCATTGACTTACTGCCAAAATTGTAAGCATGTACAAACCCCTCCCAAAAGTTGGTATGAAAAATGCAAGTAATAATAATAATAATAATAATGAGAAAAAGAAGAAGAAACAGCGCTCATTACATATACTTTGACTTTTATATCATTGCACACAGTATGAAGTCATTTCATGTTTTGTCCATTCAATTTCATTCCATTTGTTAATAAATATCCATTTCTGCATTTCAGGTCTGCAAAATGTTCCAAAAGAAAGTTCGGATGTGGGCCATTTAATGCTAGCAATGAGGTAAAAAAAAAAAAAAAAACCAAAATAATTATTTCATTTCAAACAGGTGATTGTAATCATAATTTGGTACAAAAACAGTACCCACAAAAGGCTGAGTCTTTGATGAGCAAAGATGGGAGAAAGAACAAATATGGGAGAAAATGATAGAAATCTTTAAAAACAATGTTCTCTGCAGGAATAATGGAACAATATGACACATGGATGACTTTATCACTTGGTATCCTCAGTGTCAAAACATCTCAAGTGTTATGAGAAAGAATGGCCACATTACAAAGTGGTGCTTTACCGTCCCAACCTTTTTTTAATGTGTTGCAGGTCTTAAATGCAGATGCTTGTTCTTGAACAAATTTAATGAAGTTGACCAGAAAAAAAGAAATCTCGGATCCACTCGGTCTGCAATGAAATAAAGTCAAAGTAAATGTAAACACTCTTTTTTTTATTTATTTGGCATTTTCCCACACTGTCCCAGGCAACCCTGCTTTTTTGGCACCCTTCAGTTTTGTCCTCCATATACTTATTATTTTAAGCACCACTTTGGCTTTGTTACAGTAACATATGGCTGTGTCGTAATCATCACAGACAGTTCCTTTTTTAATAAAGATTTCTCTTTATCTATACATACCCAAAAAGATGTAACTTTCACTGTTTAGTTAATGATCGAAACGCCTAGGCTGGATCTGTCAGGATTATCCACAATTGATGGCGTTTACGTATGTGACTCACACATGACCCACTCTGTACCCTCTGCTTGTGTTTTTCTGGGCGCAGGCTCAAGTTTGAAACACATCAGCCGAATATTTGGGGTTTTGGAAAAGAGGTCACATGGCAGTTCAACTGACAAGTTATGGCGGCTTTTATGTGAAGCTTGTGAGACAGAAAGCATTGTCACTTTATTGCCAGATTATGTGGCTTGACTATATATATGTGTGTGTGTGTGTGTGTGTGTGTGTGTGTGTGTGTGTGTGTGTGTGTGTGTGTGCTGATCTGCCTTGCTTAGTGGAATCATATGCCAAACAGGAACTGATTGTTTAACGTCTCCTGTGCAGCAGACTTCCTGAAGCAGGAGGTAGCGCATGCACACACATGCTAAGGTGTGTGTTTCTGTGTGTGTTGGCCTGTTGTGTTTCTGTGTGTGTCTGTGTCTGTAGGCAAAAATGCTGCCTCATACTCCACCTCTGTCTAAACCTCCTGCTGACCTAGGTTCTCAGAAACACGCTTATAAACACGCCCTGACATACATACAGTGGTGCTTGAAAGTCTGTGACCCCTTTAGAATTTTCTATATTCTGCATAAATATGACCTAAAACATCATCAGATTTCCACACAAGTACTAAAAGTAGATAAAGACAACCCAGTTAAACAAACGAGACAAAAATATTCTACTTGGTCATTTATTTATTGAGGAAAATGATCCAATATTACATATTAGTGAGTGGCAAAAGTATGTCGAACCTTTGCTTTCAGTATCTGGTGTGTGTCCCCCTGTGCAGCAATAACTGCAACTTAATGTTTCCTGTAACTGTTGATCAGTGCTGCACACCGGCTTGGAGGAATTTTAGCCCATTCCTCCATACAGAACAGCTTCAGCTCTGGGATGTTGGTGGGTTTCCTCACATTAACTGCTCACTTCAGGTCCTTCCACAACATTTTGATTGGATTAAGGTCAGGACTTCGACTTGGCCATTCCAAAACATGAACCTTATTTTCTTAACCATTCCTTTTTTAGAACGACTTGTGTGCTTAGGGTCGTTGTCTTGCTGCATGACCCACCTTCTCTTGAGATTCAGTTCATGGACAGATGTCCTGACATTTTCCTTTAGAATTCTCCGATATAATTCAGAATTCATTGTTCCATCAATCATGGCAAGCTGTACTGGCCCAGATGCAGCAAAACAGGCCCAAACCATGATACTACCACCACCATGTTTCACAGATAGGATAATAATGGAATGCAGTGTTCTATCTTCTCCAAACATAATGCTTTTCTTTTAAACCAAAAAGTTCTATTTTGGTCTCATCCACTCACAAAACATTCTTCCAATAGCTTTTTGGCTTGTCCACGTGATCTTTAGCAAACTGCAGACAAGCAGCAATGTTATTTTTGGAGAGCAGTGGCTTTCTTGTTACACACCATTGTTGTTCAGTGTTCTTCTGACTCATGAACATTAACATTAGGCGATGTGAGAGAGGCCTTCAGTTGCTTAAATGTTACCCTGGGCTCCTTTGTTACACGCCTTGCTCTTGGAGTGATCTTTGTTGGTCGACCACTCCTGGTGAGGGTAACAATGCTCTTGAATTTCCTCCATTTGTACACAATCTGCCTGACTGTGGATTGGTGGAGTCCAAACTCTTTAGAGATGGTTTTGTAACCTTTTCCAGCCTGATGAGCATCAACAGCCCTTTTTCTGAGGTCCTCAGAAATCTCCTTTGTTCGTGCCATGATACACTTCCACAAACGTGCTGTGAAGAGCAGACTTTGATAGATCCCTGTTCTTTAAGTAAAGCAAGGTACCCACTCACACCTGATTGTCATCCCATTGATTGAAAACACCTGACAGTAATTTCACCTTCAAATTAACTCTAATCCTAGAGGTTCAAATACTTTTGCCACTCACTAATATGGAATATTGGATCATTTTCCTCAATAAATAAATGACCAAGTATAATATTTTCGTCTCATTTGTTTAACTGATGATGTTTTAGGTCCTATTTATGCAGAAATATAGAAAATTGTGTATATCATGTTACACTTCACACCATTGTGTCCCCCATGAACTCTAATAAATGCTTACTAATCTTAAAATGTGTTCTGCTAAAATTATTAGGAAACTTTACTCAAATTAGCAAATTTAATTTGTTCTTAAATCTCAGAATGCTGTGTCAGAGTAATGCCCACTTTAGTGTTAAATCACTTAATCTACTTAGTGTTTAACAGGCTTATTTTTTATGAGTTCCTTCTGTTTGACTGATTGGCAAGCAGAGAGGTACAGCTGTGCCCCTCTCTATCCTGTGTGTGCCCCAGCATGACAAGTAGTAAAGAAATGTCCCTAATATTACTTCTGACAGATCTTATTTTTAAAACTAGATTTATTTCCTGAACAACTCAGTCCATGGTACAATATTTCATTGCTTCCACTTTCAATGATGTCATTAACAAGAACTGCATGTACAGGAGTGCATTACCATTGCTATATTTAATCTGTGGTTGTCTAGGCAATGGAAACAATTCTTGGTATACATATGATTTCTCAGTAATAGTCTGATCTGGAGAAATTAGATTGTTTTCTGCTTTATGTAATGTGAGTCTGAATCGTTTTGAGTTTTGACTAAGCATGCAGTCAATCCAAACTAGAAAATGCTGGAGAATAAAAAAACAGTGCATTTGAAAACCACACACACACACACACACACACACACACACAACACCCACACACACACATCTGAATGCCCTAATGTCACAACATTGTTTTCCTTCTGTCTTTTTTTCTGTATAATACACATATGCTGTGTAAATTGAACTGATCAACTCTAGACAAATTCATATACAATCTGGAGCAAGGGAGCCACGTATTTCACAATGGCAATTAAAGAGTGAATGATGAAAGCGGGTATAAAGCTGGTGTAACCTTTCAACAGTCACATCTGGCATAATGCATAACTTTGGATGAGACACAGACCTGGTTAATGTCTTTAATTTACTTCAGAATGACTGAGGCTCTGGTTTTTATTATCACTGGAGATTAAGCTGCTGGATACAGTACAGGCATTATATGCAGTGCAAATATGAGTGTTTGTGTCTGATGAAAAACAGCATTGTGTCTCAGAAAACAGTAGCAGAGAAACTGAGACATAGATATTAGATCTTCTTCTTCAAAAAAAGGTTAGTAAAGGAAGGGGCGATTCAATGTAAAAGCTGTAAAAATAGCAGTAGACACAAGACTTATTGGGTTTTCATTTTATCCTGCTCAGGGTAGTGGTGGATTCTGGTGACACTGGAAATGAGGTGGAAAAAGAGGGTGGGGTTGAGGGGATATGGAACACGAGACCCATTAGGATAGGTTGCCAACGAGACCTATTAAGAGATGTTGAAAACTATAGATGTTTAAAATATAATCATAACCTTAAAATAAAACTAGGATTACTTAACATTAGATCATTACAAGTACAGCAATATTGCAACTGAAATGATACTGATACCTAATTAACATATGCATTATCTTCATGAAACTTGAACTAGACCTCATGGATATTTTCTTTAAATGAATCTTAATCTCCAGGATACAGAAAACCCTCGTCTTAATGCTCATGGAGGAGTAGGCATATTTTTTTTTGTCAAACATTTAGGTAATACTGCAAAATCTATTTCAAAAATTTTAAATAATTAAAAGGCTCAGATGTTAGAGGATAAATGGCAAGATAGAAGACTGAACCGACAAAGGGTGCTGTTGCAGTACTGGGGGCTGCACTCCCTAAGCACCCCAATATGATCATATATAATATTTAAATGACATATTTTTATTCCACACTTTTAGAAAGAATAATAATAATAATAATAATAATAATATGTAGTATGTATTATATATTAATGAATTTAATAAGATAATAATGTGGGAGCACCTCAAAGAAACCCATTGGGAAACACTGAAAACATACAAAATTCTAACAATAACAGGAGCTCAGGAACAAACCCCAAGTGCTGAAAGCAAAAATCACTTCTGCAGCACCAGTAGATATTATTAGTGGTGGATGAAATGCACAAACCATGCCTTTGAGTTAAAGTAGAGATACTTTAACTCATATAATGTGGTCTTTCAATTTACATGTTATGTTTTTATGCACACATAAACCAAAAGGAATAACAGATACTGTAGTGGGATAAAAAGTAAGATATTTGACTTTGAAATGTAGTGGAGGTAAAGATACACAAAAAAACAACTTCAGTGTAGTAACAAATTAAATGTACTTTTGTGACTGTCCACCACTGGATATTACATATTAAATAATAATTATATACATTATTCTATTTATTATATTATTATTAGAATTATTATTAAATTATTTCACATTGTTGTTACTGTAACTGCATTGCAGATCTTAAGCCAACCACTGGTAAAAACCTGACCTGAGAGGAGGAGGTGCAACCATCGGCAAGAGTTGAGATACTCTGCCACACAGACAATCAATCAATCAGTTTTATCACACTAAGTCTTGATCAATGTCAGGGTAGAAAAGGCAAGAGGACAAAGAGAGAGAAAGACAGACAGAGACAAAACAAGACAGAGAGACAGATATGTAAGGATGAGGCTTGAAAGTCTTCAACTCAAGCCCATTTCCCCAGCCTCCTTCCATCCCAATGCACCATTACACCACTTTCTTCAGGGTGATCCCTACTCTGCCTGTGGCCTCCTTCCCTCTTTCTCTGAATGTAAAATTTTCCACACCCGCTAGCTGCCTATTGAGGGGAGGAAGCACTTCATTGCCCCTTTTCGGTCTCATGGCTAACAAAAACATCCTGAGGGCCTGGCCTGCTGCAATCTCCACTGCAGGAATAGGGGCCAACCAGACAATAACTTTGGTGTGAGGAAAAGAGCATGGCTTTTGTTTACACAGAAGAGCTGGTTTTGGAAGCACAGCACGTTATGCATACCACTCATGCTAATCCAACGGCATGCTATGCATAATACTCATGCTAATCCCAAAATCCCCAAAACAGTAAGTAGTACACAGTAAATAGTTATTACCTGGATGAAAGCTAATTTCAATAAGCAAATAAGGAACTGGTTCAAATAAGCTAGTACCTGAAAGCTAATTTTGGTGACTTCTCCAATTATGTGACATATCTTTGAGATATAGCATGCTGTGAAGGTGTATAGATTATATATACTGTACTATGTATTATTTACAAGGCTATGATGGTAGCATTAATGCACATTGCTAAGCCCCTGAAAATATGAGGTATCAAGCTGAAGTGCTGTCTTCCCTAGCTTCTGCTAATCACCTCAGCCAGCTGGGGTTTAGCGATTTTCTGCATTTCTTCTCTGACATAGCTTAAGGTGATTAGCAGGCGTTTTTTTGCTGTCTTCCTAGCTTCGTTATTTAAATAACATTTTGAACACGTTAGCATGTAGTGCAGGTACTCTGGTCAGTCTGTTAAAGTAAAAAGATTATTTATTGCTTTATATGAACGCTGCATCATTTGATTTAAAAGTAGATTTCCAATGTTGTTCATTTATGAAGAAGGCTGTGGGCCATGTTTTTGGGGTCACTAGGTCTCATTCTGCGTGTGTGTGTGTGTGTGTGTGTGTGTGTGTGTGTGTGTGCTTAAAGGGCATGCAGTCCTTGACTTAGAGCTTCAGGATTCAATTCACTCACCAGTCAATAAGTCCTGGCTGAGTCATCAATGACCAATAGAAATGCCCTCCAGGCTAAGAGCTAATTTAATTCCAGGAATGGACAATCGGAGCAAGTAGTACTGAAGAATATAAAAGCATCTGCTCACTCTAAGCTCCTCATTACGACGCCTGACACTCAGGGAGGCCAATGAAACATTACCAAATCACTGAATCAGGATTTGGCTAGGTAACCATAGCCATATTTGCCTTGCCTTAGACTTGCATTCAAAATTTGCAACCTCATCTAGCAATACAATCTGCTGTCAGTTTGTTTTACTGTATACATATTAATATGCTCGGATACAATACAAACACCATCAACTTACAACCACCTAGCAGCAGAACCTCCCACTGTTAGTTTACTGCACACGCTTTCACTGACCTCACAAAGTCAGCTGTACCACATATAGCTGTAACCATGGTAATGCAGCTCTGGAGATGACGATGGCATTAAAAATAAACTAATGAAACAATAAAATCTCTGCATTTGCTGTTAAGTGTGTAAAAAGGGTACTATTAGTCACAGGAAATGTGTCTATTCAGTCTTTGCAAAACTCCTAGAAGAAGATAAAGAGAAACCAGATAAACAAACGTGACAAATATAGAGTACTTGGTCAGTTATTTATTGAGGAAAAGGATGTGAGTGGCTAAAGCATGTGAACCACTAGGAATAGCAGTTCATTTTAAGATGGATCAGTGTTTTTTTTTTCAATTAACCAACAAACAGGTTTGTGTTCAGCCTATTGTATTTAAAAAACAGGGCTCCATTAAATTTTCACAACACATTTGTGGAAGTGTATCATACCACAAGCAAAGAAGATTTCAAAGGATATC